>CM059997.1:42180765-42235500 GCA_030463065.1 Aphidoletes aphidimyza
ACAACAGCCACAATTTGTGTTCCATTCAATAAATTAGCTTGTGATTTGTGTATTTATTTAATTTGTTTTTTTTTTTATTGCTCTCGATCAACAACATTCATCCGATTTGTATTACATCATTCGAACATTAATAACATCATATTGAAATGTAAATGTATCTAAAATCTTTTGATCCAGAAAATAAATCCAGTCCAATGAGTGTGTGAAATGAAATTTTATTTAAACATGTTCCATCATTCGAACTGAATGTGTTATAGAATATTGATTGTCTCGCATATTTGTATTGATTTGTTCAATTATCAGTTTTCAAATTGTGTGTTCTCTCTCTCTCTCTCTCTCTCTCTCTCTCTCTCTCTCTCTCTCTCTCTCTCTCTCTCTCTCTCTTCGGATTGTCAGCAAATATATGCACACTCATTCGAATCCGATTCGCTTTCAAAAATTGCCTTGAATTTTTTTTTTTTGTTTACGTACATATTCCGGAACTGAGTCATTTAAAGAATTCCAAACATTTTGTTGTTGTTGTAAATCCACTTTCTTTGTGGCGGTGCATGTGCAAATCTCGCCGAAATCAAATGACATCATTTTATTTCAGTTGTTGTTTATTGAATAAATCATTTGTTTCAATTGAAAACACGAGTCATTAGAATGCGTGTCAATGTATTTATCTATGCCATTTTTGGTTGGTCTTGACAAAGAACAAATTGCAAAGAAAATGACACACACAAAATCACTGAAACAGTGAAAAAAAAACAACAATAAACAACACATTTACTCACATACATATGACGGTCACTGTTTTGTCAGCAGTATTTAATTCGCATTGATCGTATATCAAAAGTTTTGATTGGTGAAAGAGGGCAAATTTAAATTGCGAGATGCTGAAATATGCGATGCGAAATAACCGTCAGATGAAAGTAACACACACACACACACACACACACACACACACACACACACACACACACAGGCGCACAAACACACAGTCGACCATAATTCGCTTGGAGGAAAAAGGTTGAAATGTGCCAATTCAGCATTGGTTAACGAAATGTTTAAATGTGGATAGGCCAAGCCACCTCACTTATGGTTTAAAAAAAAAACAACAACACCAACAGCAACGGCCACCATCAAAAGCTAACCCATTTATTAATAAGACGCGCTCGCGTTCGCACACATTTGAAATCGGTCGGTGTATACCAAATCACGATTTTTTTTTTTTTTTTTAATTTAGACACTGACAGAGAGACACATGGATTTGTTATGCAATTTCATTTCATTTCTTTTTCATTGCGAGAGCACGGCAAACATACAGAGAGAGCGAGAGAGAGAGAGAGAGAGAGAGAGAGAGAGAGAGAGAGAGAGAGAGAGAGAGAGAGAGAGAGAGAGAGAGAGACCTATCAAGCGGCTAATTTTATGCGAAAAAAAAGAACGAAAACATTCGCTTGTTTTTAGCTTCATTTTATTTATTTATTCATTCAGTAGTTTTTTTTTCTTATTTTATGTTTACTCTGTCAGAGAAATGGTCAAATGCGAAATATGCATCAAATAAACAAAAACAAAACGAAAAAGAAAGAATTATCAACTCAAGCAAGGTCTTTAGAAAGTGGTAATTGAATGGCGTCATATCACATGAACTTGACGACAATAAACACTTTCATTGAAATCTCAAGGATCTATGCATTAGAGTGCACAACTCTGGCCCGCTTTTGCTCGCTATATTCCACACTATTGAATTACAATCGCATAAACAATATTGTGCAAAATAAAATACACAATTTGTTGCAATCGAAAAATACGAACGAACAAAAAAGGGGGGCACGGCTCACTCAATTATCCAAAAAAAAAAAAAAAAGTAACAACATATATTGCACACATAATTTATAACTGTGCGCACGCTGTTCTGAACTATTCCACACCAACCAATTGGTTATGGAAATGTTTCGTTACGATATTTGGCGTTTTTGGGCTGGTTTGTTGTTGTTGTTATTCCATTTGACGCTTCTTTGTTTCATGTTAAAAAAAAAAAAAAAACAAACAAAAAAATTGCGATCGTCAATCAATTGATATTCATGTAGGCTCAATCTAAATATGTATTACGTGCAAAAATGTGATTGCAAATTGCTCTATTCTGTCCATTACAATTACATTCGCGTGAATTTAACGAATTGATAAATATTTATAATTGATTGGTGTGAGTGAGTGAGTGATAAACACTCAACCGAATCGCAAATTATCAATTTGTGGTTTTTCCGTCTTAGCACAATTTATAAATATACTTCTGCGTCTCGGTCGATTCTATCACCAAATAACACGAGCATTTCAATTCGAGGATAATCTCTTAAAAGCGGCATGTCATGTGTCAATGACGCAGCATAGCCCATTTGATAGAGTGATGCGACCATTTAAAATGCGTTAATTGTTTTGTCTTTTGACTTTTTGAAATCGGTTGAGAATTGAAATAGAACTACTGTATAGCGTTAAAATCCCAAACACACAAATTCGAAAATAGACGAACTTTTCGAAGAAAATGATTTTAGTTTTGAAGCACAATAGTTTATGGGCACAGTTTGATGAAAAAAAAAACAGCAACCATTCATAATTTGCGATAAGCAAAAGTCGGTGAATTGACATAAGGTACATTCAGTGACTGCCAGTCACAGAGCTATAGAGCGCACAGCACACACGATAAAAATGAATACTTTTAACAACCGATCCGGTGCTTGACAACCGATTTTTAGTTCAGAATCCTACTGAACGTGCCGTTTCATTGATAAATGCATATATTCGTTTCGAGTTTCATTTACTGTTACTTCGATAAGATAACAAAACGGGAGAAAGATGTATATACAAAAAGAGACACACTTGATCATGGGTTTTGTTTTTTTTTTTTTTTGTATGGTACGAGTTTAGTGAAAGAATTGAAAGAAGTGAAGAAAACAAATTGACAAATGGCCATAATTTATGCAAATGTCGATCGTTGAATATATCGCATTTCAATATTATATACAGATAGAAGATTTGGTGTGAAGAAACTGACATGACATTGGCGTGCGGACGAATCAAGAACTCAACAAATCTTGCACATTTGTTTCAATCGAACTACCTGTCTCGAATTCGATGCGATTCTACTGCGAGAACATAGACGAACAGTGTAATTTGTCGATGATTTGTGCCAATCAAATTCACCAATTTCGATACACTTTTTTGTTGTCGGTCGATCGGTTGGTCATACAAACGTAAATCCCATCATCAAATATCATATCGAGTGATTATGTCACATAAACAACACTTTTTGATTGCAACACAAGAAAATCCACTAAAAATCCAACCAGAAATAGAAAAACGCCAAACGAAACAGTAAACACAACGCAAGAAGAAGAAGAGAAAGAAAAGAAAAAAAAAACTAACAAAATATCCATAATACACTATAAATCGCCTGAGAAAAGTCATTCATTGAAATATCTGTTGTCAAGTCATGGTTTTTATTCATACATTGTAAAAGATTGCTGTTACGTAGCAACATCAACATTAACGTTTTATTTGCATTGATCGATTTTTTTTTTTGTTCGCGATCTAGCTCCGCATCTCGTTTTCTCATTCGTTCTGTCTTTTTCAGCGCATTATCTTGCGCGCGCGCGCTGCTATGTTCGCTGTGAACCTCATTGAACGTTCATTAGCATTTATTCGATCGGCTGATCATGTTAATTTTTCTCCCCTCGTTTTCCCCACAACCACAGCTGCGACAAAACTGAATGAAAAGTGGAGAATTTTCAAGCCAAGAAATCGCTAGTTGCCAAAGTTATTTCGCGTTGATAGAATTATGATTGAATAAATGCTCAGAAGACACTTTTATGACAATAAACGATTTTTGTGTGTGTGTGTGTGTGTCGCATGTTCATTGGCTCATCGCTTAGGTTGTGTCGCGTGATTTATCCATGTTCACCAAAATCTAGATAAATTCAAAGAGAAATTGCCAAAATGATCAAAGAATAATGGCCCATACAATTTGTTAATCGGCCAACATAAAATATATCGTCTTGATTCGCCATCGCCATTCGCTATTTTTTTTTTTTTCGTTCACACAAATCTTAACCGTATCGTCACACAAATCTTACATTTTGCAAACTTAACGGCAATTATTGGATCAATGAATTTAAATCACATCTTTCATTTTTGGCACGATAAAACACCAACACACACACACACACACACACACACACACACACACAAAAACCGATACGACACGATTTGAATAACATTAAAACAGATAAGAAAAGAAGGATAACATTTTTCATGTGAGACTCTTTTGTGTGTGGAGACAGCCAGACTGATCAGTCCGATTTAGCATATGAAAAAACGTGATTTAGTGTTGAGTTTTTATGGTTGGTTTATTTGTGATTTTAAAAAACCCCAATCATTGATTCACCCAGGTCAGCCGAAAATTCCTATCGATTGCCATAAATATGGGAATCAAAAGAGAGATTTTAGACGACAAAAAAAAGTTAAGTTCCGAAAGAAACAAACAACAACAACAAAAAAAACAGCACAAAAACACACATTTGTATCGATACATTATGACCCGATAATAAACGATATTCAATGTATTGTCTCTTGCTATTTTGTTGTTGCCGATGTTCATTTTTGTCGTGTTTTGCAGTGCATTTGGCGCGTGAGCGCTGTTCACTTTCAAATGAAGAACCAAAAGTGTTCGCATTCAGTGCACATTATATAATCGATCTGTGTACATGAAAATTTGATTTTGCTTTTAGTTGTCATTTATCATACAGAGAGAAAGAGAGAGAGAGAGAGAGAGAGAGAGAGAGAGAGAGAGAGAGAGAGAGAGAGAGAGAGAGAGAGAGAGATGGAGAGTGAGTGTGAGAGTCGCTTTAAGCAGAGCACATTTAATAAATTGGCTATTGAGGTCTTCTTACCACTGGGGCTTCATGGTGTCTTTTTTGATTAGATTCATAAGCTAAGCTGTTATGTAGAACATGAACAATTTTTTTTTTTTGTCATTGTCGTCGTTCAACAACCAAATCGAAACAATCTCAACAGTCGAACCGTAATTAGTCGTTCGTTTGGTGATTTGTATTGAAATCGCCGATGCTGAGCACATCAAATACGAATGCCCGTTCGTTGCATTCCACACAAAATGTACATTTTTTTTTTGGACAGATTTCAATAAGAACGAAATGACTAATTACGTGATTCGTTCGAGAAAATTCGATTTGATGATGACACACACAAAAAAAAACACTAATATTTATATTCAGGCCTGAACGGAGAAGGAAATGTAATGCACCGCGCTACGCGCTTTATCATTTCGTGATCAGAATTGCTTGTGTTCACTTTAAATTGATATGAAAATTAACGTAAAAGCTTGCATGCTATTATTGCAAAGCTAAATTGATTAATTGATATCAATATCAATTTCGTATATCTGATAAAATTACCAATTTTACATATGAAAATGAATACAAAAAAAAACACACCTAGGTTGTGCGATGTACGTGCGAGGTACGTGCAAATTGCCATTTTTCCCTCTATATTATCATTCTCTGTGTACTGGCAATTAATTTTGCTGTGAGCAAAAACTATGGATGTGGCTGAGATGTATGTAGTTGATGTACAGCTGTCACTCTAGCCTAGCTTTTAGCGAAAAAAAAAAAAAAAATTCTTTGTCTGACTCTGTGAAATGTGCCGCGATTGCAATTTACACAGTCTCATTTCATTGGCTACCAATATATTGTGAAATATATCAAGCCATTTTGCTTTTCTTTATGAATGTTGTTTATTTCATTCTTTTTTCTTTTAAAAAAAAAAAAATAAAGTTTCGCCGGGTTGCGATAAATTCATCATCGTCATTCGTGGTCGACAGCCGGCCATTGCATTTGCTAATCATCGGTTGGTCATAAGTGAAGAAACAATTAGTTCGATGGACTCAAAGTGATTATTATTTAAATTACGATGCAGTTCTTTACAAAACAAATTACACATAACAACACTTCATGGTTGAGATATGAAATGTTCGTGTTTTTTTTCGTGTTAAAAACACAATTTTTTTTGGTTAGAAAAGGCCCCGAAACGGATTTTCCAATTTCATTAACGTTTTTGTATCTTCAATTAACGACTAATGAAACGCATGCGAGGTCAATATTTAATACAACAAATTCAATTTGTATTCCATCGAAAAATGAGTTAGGTGCTGTGTGTGTGTGTGGTTGACAACAGCTTTCAGGTTTAAAATTCAAATGGATTTGATGGCATTTTATTTTTTCTCACTCACTCACAAATTCCAATTCCACCGTTTAAACTTGATACGATGAAAGAATTGAATAGATGTGCCTGGAAGTGAAAATGCTGTACATAAAAATAACAGCACATAATATCAATGTGTGTTGTGTCAAGAATTCTTAACTCATCAAATCGATGAGATACTTTTACTGTGTTTGCAAACGAATGAGATGATTCGCTGCGTACGTGCGTTTTATCTGCCTGTAATGTTGTTGTTGTTTTCATTTTGCAGTTAATTTATATGCAATAAGTGTTTCACACATCAAAATATAAGAAGAACATGCGTCACTGTGTACTGTGTACAATATTCAACGCGTATGTGGTTGCGCGTGCGCATCCAATGAACATTGCAATCAAATCAGCTGGCCAACACTTATGATCACGTACGTGTTGCGCGCGCGTCTATTGATTGTTTTTTGTTTCCGTTGAAAATACACGTGAATTCAAATAGTACACTTGCACCTCCAGCTGATTGAACAAAGTAATATCAATTGATATAGGCACAAACTGGAAAAAAGGCTAACAACGAATACAACAACAAAAAACTAGTTTAGATCATTTTGAATGGTTGCAATTTCATATCAATACCCAGTCAAACAAAAGCATTAATAGTAATAACGGCTAACTTTAGCCAAATTAGAATGGTTCTTGACTTGATTGTCTCATCAAAAGCGTGTTCATTTTTTTTTTATTATTATTCACATGGCATTTCTGTGAAGCGGTTTCAAATAAGTAATATAAATATAAAAGATCGCAATAAAAAACAAAAACAAACAAACAGCAACGCTCAAAACATCGACCAAAAACATGGCGGAACGTTAAAGCTCATCGAAACCTAACAACACCGAAGAAAACCCAACGACAATCAAATCAGAATGGAAAAACGCCCGACAATTCGATGATGTTAACCTTGGCTATTTCAATTTTTTCCTACACGATACCGAACCATCGAACTGTCTCTTTTGTCAATTCACGAATGTGATCGCACATGTGTATGATGCATATATAGTTTAGTCAAATATTGCTGTGGCTGTTTTGCATTTTCAGAAATAAACAACAACAACAACAACAACAACAACAACAAAATTATGAATATTCACTTCGAGCCGATCGTATATCATGCGATGGAATGTTCAAATACGTCAATATGCCACAGTTCAATACAGTGAGCGCGATCGCGCTCTGAAAAATTGCACACTGTCACGGTTTGTAACGAAATACTGCAGCACTCATTCAATTGCCAGACATAAGAGCCGATAGCGAGCGCACTGTTAAGTACCAGCATAGGAATTTTGTTCTTTTATGCTATGTGTGTGTGTGTGTGAGTGTTGCTAACGCAAACATTAAACGATCAATTCTGCGAAACGTTCGCAGCATTGGATTGTCTACAAGTGTTCGTGGTAAAAGCAACACAAGCTGAATAGGTACAAGTGCGTCTTGCGCACAAAATTCAAACCGATATTTGTTTCTGCATTTTTTTTTTTTCAAATTTCAAATATACAAACATTATATTGGCAATGGACAGAATATAGTCAATATTTGATGAGGTGTATGATTGCAACATTGATTTGTACCGATCGGGGCTACATGTGAATCGTGTGCTGTGTACAGTGTGTACACACTATGTACAACGTTACGGTTGCGTCACGCATTAGAAGCGTCTCCATGGATTTTATTGTACAAGTACACACGACGAGAAAACACTGACTGAGCACCACTGACAAAACTGTTTTTATTATTCAAGACTTATAATTATGATCGATTTGCAAATCAAACAACACATCTACTATCTAAAATGCATCTGTGTGTGTGTGTGTGTCTGTGTATATATGTTTGCAATTGAAAAACCAAACTACAAGTCGCTGCAAGAGTCAGATAACGAATGAACCGGATCATTCTAGTCGAATCGTTATTTGTTTTATGTGAGCATACTTAAAGTCGACAGAATATTCCAATAATCTGCATTCAAACGGTTTTGTTGTTCTTCGTTGCGATTTAATATGTACACTTGAAAACCAAAATTTACAACGTATATGTCATACTCCATGAAAGAAAACAAAACACACACACACACAAATTGAAACAAACAAATAAATGCGATTAAGTTATCATTTGACCAGGAAACCGAATGATTGAAGAAGAAGAACGCGCGCACTATGTTAAATGGTCATGTCAACGTTTCATACTAATCAATTAGCTAGCTTGACAAACCTGATGCTAGCGGCCATTTCGGTTTATTTTTAGAACTGGGAAAAACCCATATTTGGACATTCAATCATAATTTCGATATCCAGGTTTTTGTGTAATTGCTTCCTAACCTTGAATTATACAAGAAATTGACCAAATCGAGAGTGTTAGCGAGACGCGTGGGAAGTGGAATGACCTAAAATACACACACACACACACACACACACACATCAAACAACTGATTTGATTTGGTTTAGAATAAACTTATGGAAATGAGAATCAATTTGTTGGTTATGCATATGTACTTTGACCGGACTCTCGTCTAGATCTGCATACCCACTTTGACAGTGGTGTGGCCAAAACAAACAAATGCCCATTTAAATGTGTCCATCCGTGTGTTGTTGTCAACAGTCAACACACCAATCCTTGTTGATCATTTCACAACACATATGGTCATTATCTATTCCAGCCGATTCTACCTTTCAAACGCGTCTGCAGCGCATTACATTGTGTGTGTGTATAAATCATCGACGTTGGAATGATGTAGAAAACACGTTGTATTTATATATTGCCATTTTACAACAACAATAATAACAAGTAAAAAATCAAATCAAATCAAATAAAACAAGAAAAATACGGCGACAACATTCAAACTTCATACACTCTTTCACTCATTCTCTCACACTTGATATTCAATACAATGTTAAAATATGCACTAAATTATTCACACACATGATAATTTTTATTTTGTTTAAACATTGTTGTCATTTTGTATGGAGACACAGACTATCGAATGTCTCAAGAATGTGAATAAGAAGTTTGTAAGAATACGCGGACGTATGTTGTTCCAATTCGAGATCGGTTCGATTCCAATCGATTGCTTGGAATTAAAGTTCACACTTTTGAAAAGAATGTTCAATTTATATATAGTTTAATTTGTATCAATATGCTATTCACGTGAATGAGAGACGTCAGAATGATGTGGAATGAAAATGAAATGTCATATAGCAAGCCTCTATCGATGAGTTAAGCAAGCACAATGATTTTGCATGTTTTTTTGTTGTTGTTGTTGTTGTTGCGTATAACTCTTTACACACTTCCTAATTCTCAAGTAAATGTATTAAAATTGTATTCACTTTGCATCAGGGGGGCATTGATGACGTTGTGGCCACACCACACACACACACACACGTCTTGTTTTCGACGTACTTGTTTCCGTATTGTGAGTCTTTTTGACGGGTCAATTGACGTCATTAAAAAAATAAAAAAAAACATCATGAATGCTTGCAAAATCCCACACAATCAAATCAAAATACAACAACAAAAATCGCTCTTCACATACCATCGGCATTTCTGATATTGAAACAATCTGTTGTCGAGAATTTGGAATGGTGTAAAGGTCTTCGCGTGTGTGTGTGTGTGTGTGTTTTTTTTTATTGAATGTTGACCACCTTTAAATAATAAACATGATTTTGATGCCATTATCAAATTGTGGCGTCGTTTATGTTAAATGCCTCGTGCGAGAAAGGAAGACAACACAGAACTGGAATTATAGAATTGCCATCATTTTTCGGAAAAACATGATAGCATTTTATCAACAATACAATTTTCAATTTGATTTGGTGTCAATGGTTATGGCTGCACATTGCTGATGTTGACGCATATCGGATTCATTTTCACATGAAATTGTGTGTCACATAAAATTCACTCCACACATCATCAGCAGTATCACAGGCACATGTTTATTTTGTTGTTGCTTTGGTTGTTGCGTGACGCTAACGTGTGAAAGTATTTTAATTGATTATCATCGAAGGCGGTCACAGACATAGCTAGTAGCACAGCATTGTGGATAAATGTGCATTTTTCTACACAACTTCGGATGCAAAGGATAAAAAATAGCATGTGAATGAAATTCAATGCATAGATGATGATGGTTTGAACTTGTTTTTGATATCATCACATTCACTTAACGCCTGGCTGAATGCTTAATGTGCTCATTTTTTGTCCTCTTTTCTTCCACTTTATCCGAAGTGGTGAACGGGGGTTGAAATTGTTGATTTCCTCCTTTTCCTTTTTAATTACTCTTTCAAATGTTTAAATTGCACCGAAAAAGAGAAAAAAAAACACCAACTGATATAGTTTTAATTCATCCGATATTCCAGTTTTGATTATGCACTTGTTATATATAAATAAACATGGTCAGAAATATTTTTTTTTTCGCATGTAATATCCGGATTACAAACAAGATTTCATTCATCTTAATTTGTTGTTTCTGTTATTTTATTTTTTTTATTTTTTGTGGATTGAATTGAAAACAAGAAGTAAGGTTAAATTTAGTATTAAATGCGATCAACTGGTGATGACTACATTAATTCATTCACACACACACACAACTGAATGTGAAATTCTCGAGAAACTTGAATTGTTGAATGTGTGTTGTTGTCGTTGTTGTTGTTTTTTTTTTTCAAAAATGATTTGCAAGCACATTTCCAAGGCATATGTTATGTTCTATATATGCAGAAAGATGCTGGTTTCATAATGACAATCGCACACACAGATGTACCACACACATGATATGTATAATATACATGGAGATTTATTGTATAATCGGTGGAGACAGAGCAAAGAGTGTAAGTTAATGGAAGAGAGAAAAAAATAAAAAATAAAAATAACAAAATGATGAAACAAAATCCAAACTAGTTATGTTGACCTTAGAAAATATACATTTACAGTGTAATAATATGATGCGAATTCCACGGAGCTGAACAACAAAAATGCACACGCAAACATATATATGAAAATGCGCTCATGCTCGATCTGTAAATATAATTTTTTTTTTTAATGTGTGAACAACGCACACAGACACGACAGGCTCTCACAAATCGGTTGCAGTGAATTTCTTTCTCAAACAACTATAAACTCCTCTTGAATTTGTCAGTGATAAAATTGTTTGTCGGGTGATTTTCTACAGTTCACTACAATCGCATCAACAAATTAACTGTTATTTAATGATTGATGATTGCATCTCGAATCAAGATTCATGATTCGAACTTTGTTATGAATTTTCGAACAATGAAAAAAAAAACTCATTGCTAACATATGGAATCGACTTAAAATATCGCTATACAAATGACCTGGGGAGCGATTACATGAGCACAAAAAAACAAAAAATTCTTAAAAACAATTAAAGTGCGCGTTTTTGTTCGCGAAATAAAAACATTCGTCTAGAAGACCACCTAATGATGTTGAGTCTACATTCAAAACGGGCTCTGTTCATTCATTGAGCAAATCCAAATTGCAAATTTGTGAATCAAGCCACCGACCCTTTAGTGTGAATGAATTTGCTTATTGCAAGCATCAAATGAGCATTGTGCCCGCGTCAACCTTGTGTTGCATTTGAAATGCACGTGGACAATTCGATTGTGGTAGGTGGGAAACTTTCGCTCACAGTCAATTTGCACACGCGCAATTAACAAATTGAATCGGTTGCCAAAATCAACGTTTTCGCTTCGGAACGTTCAAAACGTTCTTTATATGACGCTGTACAGTTCGTAAGCGTTTTAGTGATGATGGCGTTCGAAACAACGTTGCAATTTCAATGGCCAAATTCCCATCAAATTATTTCTTGATTTCAGCTTCGCAATGGGTTAGATGTCAAGAACATTCGATAATTTTGCAACAAATGCAACACACAACAACAACACAATTCGCCATTGTTCAATCATAAAATCAATCATCATTAAAATTAGAAACACACATTTCAATTGCGCACATTTAAAACACACACAAAAAAACATATGATTCGCTGAAATGTTCCGAGATTTATTAGAAATGAGCAATTAACAAAAAAAAAAAAAACAAGTTTATAGCTAAATGTCCAGAAGGTAATGAGTGCAAATCAGCTATTAAATTGCATTTGCACGTCGATATTTGGACACAATTGCAATGCTAATTATGAATATCATTGTGAGCGCTACCGTCCACAATGGCATATATGCATTCGGTTGTGAATTAAACTAACGTTAAATAAACTATGCATTAATGCACATCAACTGTACATGCCAATACGGAACAGTTTATTTCATGGTAAAAGTCGTAAATTCGATACGAAATAAAACATCATCATCAAATCAATTAAAATAAAATAAAAATGACATGATTGATTTTTGTTTTTTTTTTTTTAACGAAAAATTTACAGTCATGGCCATGGTGACTGGCTTCTTAGATATTTCAACGGTTCCATGTCCCCCTTGTCCACCATACCCATATATGTAAATAACGAAGGCGCTTGACATACGCTCAATATTTCTATTGAATAATAGAAAATTGTTTATCGCATTTACCGCAACGACGTTGATCGTTGTGTCAAAACACATACTCAATTGATCTGCATTGAAATTAAGTTGGCGCATTTAAGAAGTTCAATGTCCGATTCAAATGGTTTTTTTTCCCCCATCTATTTTGTTCGGGTTCATGAAGAAATGTTGATACGTTGAAGGTTTTTTACGCTCTTAAACCAAGTTGATTGTGAAGAGATTTGAATCTACCACAAAACTACTCAAAATTCCACACGCACACATACACGCACACATTATTATGAATCACTCAAAATATCTCGCATAAAATTGTCTATGTTCAACGATCATCACACACACAAAAAAAAACCTTGCTTGCATGCGTTAGAGACAAGGAATATCCATAAAACTAATGTACACAAGGTGAAATGGAGTCATTGCTATTGATGATGACTCATAAGTACACTAAAAACGGAAAAAAGCACGCGCAAAACTTTATAGAGAATAAAATAAAAGCATAAAAACAGCAAATCCACCGAGAGAGAGAGAAGCAATCAACATAGATTTGTTACGATCATTTGAAGTGGTTGGGTGGATATGTGATTTTGTTCGATATGCCGAATCGAATATGAACATTCGATGCAACAATTGACATGCATTGCATCTTACGGTGACTCTGTGTGTGTGTGTGTGTGTAAATGAACGAAAAAAAAATGAATTGTTAATCGTTTGTTGGTTGGTGTGCTTCTATGTGTCGTCGTAATGGGCAGCCGAGTCGTTTGCTGATCAATTGCGCTCTTTCTAGAAATAAATCGAATCTTGAAATAGTTAGCCGCTTACATCTTGTTGGCCGGATTGCATACAATTTTGCATGAGACACACGGGTACAAGTGTACTCGACACCGTGCGCGCCACAACACTCTCTGTGAATGCACGCGCTCCTAGGCGCACTCTCTCTCTCTCTCTCTCTCTCTCTCTATCCTTCTTTCACCCATCACATTCATTTTCATTGCATATTATTGACGCAATTTACGTCAATCATTCAAACGACATTTTTTCTGTTGTGCATTCTTTCTTGTGCAGTGCCCCGGCATCTCATTTCTACATATATATTCCAATCGGTTATGATTATTTATTTAAAAATGCAACGAAAGAGAGAGAGAGAGAAAGAGAGAGAGAGAGAGAGAGAAAATTGGCTAAAATGTACCTCTCAGCTTGACGTAATGTACAATTTATTCAAATGACGCCTTTTTTTCTACACCATTTTTTTCTTCTTCTATATCTTCTTTTAATTTCATCGAGGAATAAATTAATCGCAAGAAATTGAGAAAAGCATACAACAATTAGTAAGAACGGAATTGCACACAAACTAAATGTCAGTTGTTGTTGTTGTTGTTGGATTCGTTCTAATCGCAGTTGCACTTTTGCTGTGCAATGGGGATATTGATATATGCAAGCAATATGCGCCATTTCCAGCGTGCAACGTGTGCAAAGTGTAGTGCATTGTTTCACTCAGCGCATGACCAAGCGAATAGAAAATAAAAGCGAAATTCTTTGATTTTAAATATCTATATTTATCACATTAATTGTTATGTATGCAACTTATGTTCAGCTTACCTGTGCTGTGTAATA
The DNA here is from genome assembly GCA_030463065.1 of Aphidoletes aphidimyza. Taxonomy (NCBI): domain Eukaryota; kingdom Metazoa; phylum Arthropoda; class Insecta; order Diptera; family Cecidomyiidae; genus Aphidoletes; species Aphidoletes aphidimyza. Next base: position 42,195,171 of record CM059997.1, read on the forward strand.
CGCGCCTGTAATACATGTCAATTCAGAACACCACCAGATTCGATCAGATTGTCGAACACTTAAAAACGAGACGAAATCTAAACACACAAAAATCACACCACATTCATTTGGTTCGATTCTCATATTTTCCATGGAATTTTACCCAATTTTTTGAAATCACAAAATATTCTGTGAACACATATAGAACGTTGTGTGTGTGTGTGTGTATGCTAGCTCTCTAAGCATTTTGGTTGACAAAATTGAAAATATTTCTCATATATAAGAATGCACTTTGTGATCCGATTGACGCCGATAAAAAGCCTAAGAAATCATGTTATTAGTCTATATTATCGGTGATTTGCTTGAAATGACCAATTAAAATGAGCAGTGATAAAAAACCGCAACAAAAATCAAATACAGTGAAACGAACGAAAAATTGAACGACAGAAAAAAAACACACACAACAAAATGAGATAAAAAAAAATGCCTATAAGCAACCAGTTTACCTTTTTTTCTCTATTTTGAATTACTTGTGTTCTGTTTTTTTTTTCGTTCGTAGTGTTTGTGTATGTGCGGACTATTTGTCGCTCCATACTCGATCGATTTTTTTTTTCGGAATGAAATTTTTCCACTGAAACGAGCCACACTGTGGGGCGGAATGTATGAGTGGAACTTGCATATGTCCAGGCACAACTATATGATTATAATGTAAAGAGAAGAAAAAAAAACTGTATCACTATCTTTATTGCTCTGAATTACACGTTACTCATTCGTCCATTGATACATTGTGTGTGAGGTGAAACGGTTAACATTGACTTATTCATCGATCGCAATTCTAGAAGGTGCCATGAATCGTGAATTATAAGGAAGAAAATACAAAACAGCATCACTTGATTTATATCTATTTTTGGACATTTACATTTATTGCTTTGGCCGATAACGAGATGTAAATCATATGCTATGTCAATGGAAACGCAAAATTGGAGTGCGTGATTTTGGTTTTCGACACGCAACGTTGCGATTGGCAAGCGCAAAATTAACGGAAAATTGGAAAATAGTTTCGTCGATCATTCGAGACCTATGAACAAAAACAAAATCGATCAACGATCATTCGAGACAAATACAAATACTTATGAATAAATCGGAATCAATTAAGTGATGCACCATTTCATTAATGTTTGACAAAACATGTAATTTTAATATATCTTTTTGCCCCTCTTCTCGATTTGTTTCTCACTTTCTTTGTGATTTCTTGGTTGACTTCATCAAATGATAAATGCAATGAACTGAGGCGTTTGCAATTTTTACTTCTGGATTCACCAACAATGCAATACACACGAACTTTACTATCACGAAATACTCTTCACAATGATTCATATTTTCCAATTTTCAAAAAAAAAAAAAAAAACATGTTAAACCAAGCAACGAAAGAAACAAAAAAAGAAAACAAACAAAAATCCAAATAACTTATAACTTATTTGATCAGCATCATTCGAAGCGCTTTCGGAAAAGATGTTGTAATATTAGACCGAAGTTTCAATTTGAATAGATATTAAATGTTGACCCTGAAAATGCACATAAAAACATATTTGTTGATGTGTTAATGAAAAATTCGCGTAAAAAAATAAAAAAAATCTTTGATTCCATAAAATATTTTTTTTATAGCAATGGCAAAAGAAAAAAAAATGAAGTTAACAAAAAAAAACATTACTTTTCAATGAAAGAAATTGGTGACAAAAAAAAAACATAAAATTCACAATTGATGGCCATAAAAATGATGTTTACTACCGAACTATTAATCATTTGTTGTTGTTGTTGTTGTTGTTGTTGTTGTGATGGTGGTTAAAAACCGCTATCTCGAACCTTCGATATTCGGAAATGTTCAAATTAGATCCGTGAACTAATTTCAAATGTTCAAATTAGATGCAACCACATGAATTCACTGCGCTAATAATGTGTCAGCAAAACAGTGCAAGAAACCAAAAAATAACGGTTGTTCAAGATTTTATGCAATGATGCAAGAATATTTTGGACTTGTGGTGAATTTTGTTGTTGTTGTTGTTGTTGTTTTTTTTTTTTGTTCATATACAAATAAAAATTGTTGTCATGCAATACAATAGCCTTCACCCGGCCAAAATGAACTGAGTAGACGAAAAAAGAAACAGATTGGCAACATTGTCGGTTTGGTGTGCTCTTTTTCTGCACTGACCATTGCATTGACTGGTAACTGGCCACTTTTGTTGATAGACCGACTTTTGTTTTTTTTTTGTTCATTCGTTCAATGGCTGCGATACGTTTTGTTTTTTTTTTGCGCATAGTGCTAAAATGATAATATGTTGCAATATTTAACACGCATCACATTCCATCGCAGCACACACACACACACACACTCACTTACAAATTTGTAAAAACATTGGTAGCAAACGTGTTCAAAAAATCAATGGGTTTTTGATCATGGAAAAAGTAACAGCGAATTTAAAACATACACACACACAAAAAAAAAAAAATTATCGATGTCATGAAATTAATTGTTTGCATGCATTTCGTAGCGAATCAAAAAAGCTAGTTCAATTGATCAACGATGCACACAATTTGTGCTGTATTTTTTCTTTCGTTTGTTATTTTTGTTGTTGTTGTTGTTGGTCTTCGCTTACGCTTGGTCATTTTAGAATTAGACCAATCAAAAAGAAAAAGAATTGAAATGAAGGAAACAGAAGCCCGCAAAAGCCTGATTAAATCAAAATCACGCACACCAAATTGAAGAAGTCTCAATGTGCTAACATGTATTAATTTATTTAGATTGCGCGAATGGTATTATTTAGTAAAAGAGCCAATATCCAAATGATTATTGGGTACAGTTGTAAACACAGATACATTGACACAGACCAAACACACACACACACACACCCAACACACACAATACAACACAAAACCAAATACATTTACAGTAAGTATATCTGTATGTATATAAAAAATGATGTATACATATATGAAATCGATGAAGTGGAAGAGAGAAGGAGAGAAAAAAAAAACAGCATACAAAACTAAATACCATGTCCCAGTTATGCAATGCATGCATTCGAATATATCGATAATAATCGAAAAGCGAAAACAGCTTACAAGGCAACGCACAAACACACTGACACCTGTTCGCACAACAGCAACAACAAAAAACAGAGACGAGACACACACACACACACACGCGGCTTAATAGTAGTGTATTAGCGCCGTGTACGCATACACGCATCCATTGCTTGGTCATATGTTGATTGTCGGTTGTAGCGTTGGCCGGACCATTGGTAAAGAGTTACACTCAACATGCCAATTTGTCGACGTCGTTGTGGTTGCTGCTGCTGTTGTTGTTGTTGTTGTACTTTCGGGGCAATCGGAAGAGCTTTTGTTGTTGTTGTTGTTGTTGTTGATCGAAATGTCAATTTGTTATGATCATTATAACGTCCATCCACATCGATTGTGTCCTCTTTATTGTTAACCAATTCCATTGCAAATGCGTGCTCATAAATTAAAATGAAAGCCTGATTTTTGCATGCCAATGTATTTGGTTGATGTTTTTACTGTTCGTACTGTTCAAACAACAACAACAACAACAACAAAATAGCTAACGTCATGTTTGCTTACATACCAAACGCATTCCGTAGCTGAACTGAATGAAGACGCACACACAAACACATACTGCAACGACGACAGACTACGACAGCGGACATTGTCAAACCACATTATTATGCATATTTTTTTTTTTTAATTTTTTGATGGGTTTAATTGGTTTTATTATTAAATTACCTTCAATTTCTCATCAACTCACTCGAAATAACTCGAAAAAACAAATCCGAATCGAAGATTTTTCCAGAGCCATTTTCTATGTTCAGTTGGCCTGATCTTCTCTTAGCTCTAGAAATCCATTGCTAGATCCATTGTTAACCCGTCTTCAAAAGTGGTAATGATCACGGTTGCATTAAGTTCATAGCTCACATGATCAGTCTCGAGAATGTTTTTTTTTTTTTTTATCATAGCTGCACCGAAAATAGCCGAAAGTGTCAATTGTGACGAACTGCAAATTAGTTGATGTTGACGCATTATCTATAGTGCTAGTTCGTCTAGTAGTAGGTAGAGTGTGGTTTTGTAAAACGATAACCGATTTGTTCAGGCCCAAGCAATGAAGAAGAAGAAGAAGAAGACAGAAAGAGGGAGAGAAAGAGAGAAAAAAAAAACTAAAACCAGAAACACACAAAAAAAAAATTCGTATTTGGTTGGTGTGTTGGAGCTGCTCTTTGTTGAATTATTGGTGTTGAATTATCTGGCCTTCACAATTGTATGCATGTATTTGTCATTTACATTCAACAGTATACGAACACTGATTGAGGTAGACAACAACAACAGCATGTCAGCGACACAACAACAAAACTGAATAAATGAATAAAATTCCGTTGTTTCAATTTTTGTTGTGTTGTTGTTGTTTTTTTTTTTTTTTTACTTTTCGTTGGTCGAAAAGAGGCGAGAATTGGTCGAATGATTTGCTGAACCTTCCCCAGTCGCAAAACACACCACAACCACACACAAGCCGTTTTAACTTCGGTCCGCTTCTTCACACCGAATTATTTCGATATTATTTTTTTTTTCGATACGGCGAAAAGTTGCTGACGATTTTTTTTTTTTTTTTTTGATTTCGTTTTAAAATTTATTATACGATTAAACGATTATGATTGTTGATTTTAGATGTGGTTCGCACGGCTCGAACGACGATAACAGTGTACAAATCGTGTGTACTCGATAGCTGAAATCAGAATTAAACGAAAATATAAAACATTTTTTTTCTGCAAAAAAAAAAAAAAAATCTCGTGTGAGCGATATTAAAAGCGAATTTTTAATGCGATTTTTTTTTGTTTTTATGGTAACTGTTCTGTGTTACGATTTATTAATGTGAATGGTGTTGTGTCTCTTTCATGAATTGTTTTTTTTTTCTCTGCATTTTTTCTCAACTACGGATATTCGCTATTGGCAGTGGTTAAATCATTTATAATGATCGTACATCATATAGTAAATGGTATCCATTTTGTGAACATCGAATGAATCGCGGCTCGTCTATACGACGTTAAAAATATTCGAAAAAAAAAACAATTGCAATAGTTGAATGATTTTGCTTTAATTGTGTGTTCAAGAAGAGCGCTAAACAGATATCCGAAATTTTAAAACACATAAATTATTATTTGGCGAGAGCTAAAGAAAGAGCGAGATAGAGTGAGCGTGTGTGATAAAAACAAACAGTGTCAGAATCAGGTGCATAACATTTACAATGGATCGAGTATTTTCAATGAATCGAGTGAGGTAATTGTGCAATGTGGTCATAATCATAACTGTTATCCCAGCATTACTGGATTAAAAAATAGACAATTTCTACAATTTTGAAGGATAAATGCAAGACAAATAACAAATCGCTTCGATGCCATGCGTTTTACACACAATCCCAATGGGATTGCACACACACCAAATTTTTTTTTTTTTTTAATTCAACGAAAGTGATTTCATAGTAACATCAGCTGGCTTGTAAAGCTATAGTGTGTTTTGTTGGTGTTGTTGCTGTTATCGGTGTGTTTGTGTAACGAATTATGGCCGAAACTGACATAAGAAATACCGTTAGATGGGAAACATCACGTAGCGGCCCTGTTTCGATTGGAAATCGAACGTCTTTATTCAAGGAAACGATTGATGAATTGTGTGTGTGTGTGTGTGTGTGTGTGCGCGCGCGCGAATCAACGCTTTTTTGTGTAATGTTTGGACTTTGGAAATAAAATCCAATCGGCTTAATTCAAAAATTGAAATGTTAAAATGTGACTGTTTTTTTTTCTGTTCCTCTGTCGCGTGTTTCAATTGATAGTCGAATCGAAAAGAAGGACGTTGTCGTCATGTTTTTTTTTAAATTGTCATTGTGCATGCCACCAACATTCGATTTATGCAATGGCAATGGCAAATCTTCAATTACATTTCAAACGAACTCATTTTTCCTCATCAATCAAAGTAAATTGAAAAACGGTTATGTCGTTCGGGTGTCAATTTCACATTTCAATGTCTTCCTCATCTAATGTGCATTTCCCCATTTAAATTGCATGACTTTGAACCGTTGATATAGAATTTATTTCCATAATTCTATTCATTTCAAATGTTTTTTTGCCATTTTAAAGTTGCTTCTTGGGCATTTACAAGATTTCCATTTGTAACACACACACACACACACACAAACACACAAACGGAAGCAAAAACCCTAGACAAAAACTATGCAATCGCCTAATCACATTATGAATGTGGCGACATGACAATAAATGTTGATTTTAGAATGTTTCGAATGTTCGATTGCACGTGCTGTGTGTGTGTGTGTGTGCCCACAATTGCTTTGGACCATTTAAGTTTTTGTTTCAATTAAAAGTAATTATCAGAATGAAGCGGCTATTCATATGTGCAGTGTTTGCACTTCGCACGCTATACGCTGTCACTGTTTTGTTGTTGTTGTCATTTTAATTTTCAATGGAAATTATTGAAATGAACGCGATTATTTTGATTCACGTTAAAAAATAAAAAAAACACGCCACGGATTTTACATTGAATTTCACATTTTCCACGTCAAGATTTACACCACACAAAAAAACACACACACAATTTAATTGCACGTAGAGATATCAATATCACAAGTGCAAGCAGTGTAAAATGTTCTGTTTGATGCCATGATGCGATCACGATAAAAATGATTTCCTCATAATACGGAAAATGCATCGTGTGATGCTGATTCGCGTCTCGCCGTGTGTGTGTGTGTGGCTGTCATTTACAATCGCAACCGGACATCTTTCATTTAGTGCATATGCAAAACTATATCCCATATATTTCAACAATTAACGATGTTCTAAATCAGGCAATTTATTTTGCAAAATTGTGGTGCGGAAGCGGATGATGGAGATTCGCAATTCTTCTCACAATCTCTCAAACGATATCATAACTCGAGAGACAAACAGTGTCCGAAATTGATGAAATATTTCTATGGATTTGGTTTGGTGTGATTACGTATCATTATATCGTTTCAAATAAATGATATTGATTGCATCAGATGAAAGGCAAATATTCGATTTGGAAGTAAATAAATAATGATGAACTCCAAAGTCCACGCTGCTGGCATTGTCAAGAACATTTCATTCATTTCGTGTCAACGTATTAAATTATTGTGTACACACAATAGTAAGATCACAGATTCGTGTGGATACGGAAATGGCTTATAGAGAATATGATATTGCATAACTATAACAATATTCACATGATTGATCGTAACTTTTGTGCAAAATGCGTCAGTAAATATCAAATTATGGATTTACAAAAAAAAAAAAAAAAATGAGAATGTGAAGTGAAAAATTCACACATTCTGCAATACTACAATTCAATTGAAATTATGAATAAAAAAAGAACTATGAATCAATGGTTAAATGAAGCCCATTGAAAGGGAATTCGTTCTTGAATTTGTTTTGTCAGTTCATTCAATTTGGTAAACAAATTGTTGCTAGGCATGCAAATTCCGTTTATTAAATAATTCGTTTTATCAACAAAAAAAATCGTTTACATTTTTATTTTTCAATACTTGATTGTCATTTTTTTATTGTTCCTTTCAGAAATTCATTACGGCGCATCGCAACAAATGATGACACAGAATTTTCCCGCGAGAGTATCGTAAATTTAATGGAGAGATTTGTTAAAACGGTCAATGTTATGGATGAAACGATATTGGTGCCATGCCGATTGATGGACAGAACGGTTCGTATTTTTAAATATTTTCCAAAACCAAACTCAACCAAACCAAATGGTCAGTTGAAGTGCGGCCACTTTTGATCTTTTTGGCACTTTGTATAGGCCAATTTCAATTTGATCATGAATTGTGGGCCACCATTTATTATGTGATTTTAAAGAAGACAAAACCAAACCACCTCAAATGCGGAAGAGTTTCTATTATAAAATGGAGTAAGAGTATTGCGAATCCAAAAAAAAAAAACAATTGGACACCAAATCAAACCAGTTTTCCACGAATCGATGGGAATTTCATAATTCCGAACAAAAATGACAAACGTCCATTTGAAGAAAAAAGAAAAAAATTATATACCGAACAAATGTTTCGAATGGCTTATCTGCAGTCGCATTACCAACTCAAAATAACCGCACCACATTATGTTTATCCACGCGTCAGCAATACAAGAGAGAAAAAAAAAACCAAATCAAATATAAAAGAAATAACACGCATACAAACGCACACGCACAAAATGAGGAATTAATAAATTTCAGGGCTAACCAAATAAATGATATCATAACATTCGGCACATATTGTTAAATTCCGAGAGCACACATTATGTGAGAATGTATACAAAAAAAAAAAAAAAATCTTATGTATTTCGTTCGTTTTTTTTCTTCTCGTTTTTCAATTTGGTAGATTTGTGTGTGTGTGTGTGGCCTACAGCAGCCAAACAAATCGTCAAGTATTTTATGGCTTTGGAATTGACCGAATAATATACCATTGTGTATATGATGTGTTTACTTTTTAAAAACTTGTGTCCTTAGCATCGTTCATTCACCACCGTTTTCGAAAAAAAACCAAAAAAATTGAATCGATCATTCACAGATCAACAGGTGAAACATTCACCCAAAAAAAAAAACTACACAGAGATTGCGCTTGCGAGAGAATGCGACCATTATAATCACAAGCGCAAATGATTTATACGCATTTGACTTTCATTGAATATCGAGAGAGAGAGAGAGAGAGAGAGAGAAAAAGAGCAACGAGTTAAAAGTGAATGTTGATACGGCATACGGCACAGACCATGATTTTGACCGATGTATGATTTTGAATTGTTGGTTCATTGGCTGAGAATTTTATTCTCTGGCGACCTGGAGATCCGATGTCGTTTTTGTTATGATTCAAATGGATTTTGTTCCGGTTGTTCAGCCCAAAAAATCATCAACTTTTTGACATTGAACCAACTAACGAGTTTTTGCATTCGCCGATTTATTTCATGTGTTTCATTTAAATTTGTTAATTTTTTTTTTTTTATTAATATTATTTATTTATTGGGCTGTACCATAAACAATGTGTCATTTAAATTCTTCAACAATTCCATTTTCCAAGCAATCTTTTGTGATTAGCTACTAAAGACCATAATTTTGGCCATAATATTGTCAATACCGTTTGTATTCTGCGCTATGTGCTAAAATATAATCTCAAACATTCTAAAAAAAAAAAAAATAAAGAAGATGAAGATGTGAACTTGAACGTTTTTAAGTTGTGTTGCGATCAAAAGCTCAAATCCAAACGATTTGGCCCACATCATCTGTTTAATACATTTGAATTTTGACGCTGCGATTCTCTGCACTGTTGCCGCTCTTTCACTGTGCCGATTTTTTTTTTGCATTTAATGTTCACCACATCTTTTTTTTTTCCTCTGCTTTGGCAATTAAGTTTAGCCATACATCAAGTTCATAAATGATGATTTTGTCCTCTTTGTATCGTTAGAAGGCTGATGAAACTTTCCACAAATTGCGAAAGTTGAAGTGAACAGCAACAAGATGTGCCAAAAAAAAGAGAAAAAAATCTGTTTCGAAAGAGGAATTGCAGAGAATCGGCATTTTGCCGGCTACACACACATACGAACCAGATGGCCAGAGCGTCTGTTGAACTTTTCCCGTAGAATTGTATGTTTTTTTTAAATATTAATTCCATTAAAATATTCCGGTTTCATTAGCTCTCGTTTGTGTCGATGATCGATGTCCATCAGGACAGTCCATACCAAATGCGATGTTAAAAAACGTGAAATTCGGCGTTCAAAGTCTGTTTGAATAAATTATGTTTTGGATTAGAAACGTGATTTGTTTTGCCTATTTTACTCTCGCAAAAAAAAAACCGGAAAAAAAAAGAATCTCATCCCAATGTTGAAATTATCATTCAAAATGATCTCATTTCGAACTAACAACAGTTTTGCCTATACACTGCAAAAGCGATAGCAAATAACTTTGGGTATCTTGTAGCGAACTCGTTGCGGATGCAATAAAGTATTTTCGTTTCGTTTTTTTTTTTGGAGTTCAGAAAGAGTGAAAAAAGAAGTTTCAACAATTTCAATTCACACATTCACATCACCCCAAAAACAACGTTCACTTCCAAATTGGAATTGGATGGAAACGAAACGGTGTTTGATCTTTGATCGGCGATAATATGTCTAGAAATTTTATTGTTCAAGTTAAGCCATTTGCTAAAGTGTGCTCTCATGCTCCCCATACTCTCGTGCTTGTGGTTCTAATCGTGCGCGTATCGTTGAAATGTCGTGCACACGGCGGCTAGAAATTATTTCCAGCAGCAATTTCAAGTGGACACACTTATCTTTGGGCGTGAAACACTCTCAGCACATTCACACGAACAGCAATCAATCGAAAATGGCAAAGTAATAAAACAAATGACATGGAATTTTGTATGATTATCGAAATGAGAATGGTAAAATATTGTATCTAGCTGACTGTTCCGTACTGAACAAGTTAGCCGACGATTTGAGGTTGGTGATTCCAAGTTGTTCAATCACCCAATACACACACACACACATCAAAATGCTATGCGCATGTATTGTCTTTCGATTTCAAATAACTCGCACACAAACACTGTGAATGCGCGCTGCGTTTCGATGGCCTTGACGGTACCGCTTTGTTAATCAATTTCCAACTTTATCTTTTTTTTTCTTTTTTTTTTTTTCTTTCCACTTCTTATTTCGAACTATACCAAATGCGTTTCACATACATCACTCCACTGCCGTCGTTTCGTCTCTGTCATTTGCTGATTTGAATATCACACACAATGTTGCTAGCGATTGGAAAATTATTGCTTCCAAATTATTGCACAATAATTTGTATTTTGACATGCCCGTTTGCCCGTACTGGTTAATAATTTAATTTAAAAAAAAAAAAACAAACTGAAATTGCTACGCCTCGAATCGACGCCGAGTCGTATATGCAGATTACATTGCGGAGGGTGTGATAAATTGGCATTTTTTAATAGTTCTCGTATATGGCACGCGTGTAGTAATGAAGAAGCAATTTGCATTATTCATAATGGAGTACGGCTGTGCTCTGTTTTGATGATAATTCCATCGAAAATCGCGCACTCGTATCGATTTTCTGAGTCACAGAAACACTCGATTGAAATGATCAATACTCGCGTCAGTATGTATCGATACATTAAAATCTTTATCATTTTATTCGGATCATAAAGTACGGAAACTAAACGCTTCTTTTTGTTTCTTCAAGTCACCCAATTATGATTATCATAACCAGATACAAATCGAATGAATGATTTCCAAATCATTCCAAAGGTTCTAGCTGTTTTGGCGGTGTTTTTTCGTTTCTTTCTTCAAAATCAATTAATTGATTGTTTTGAAGATGTTTTTAGTTCTATTTTTGATATTAACAAGACAGAGAGATATATGGTTTTACCTGTTGGAAGTAGGAAATGAATTCCAAAACGATTAGCAATTTTAATGATATCATCCCGGGGAGAATTGATAAAAAAAAAAAAAAACAGCCAAAAAACGACAGTTTGACAGTGTACAACAAATGTTTTGAAAATTCATGAAAATTAACCGAATAAAATTTCATAAAATGGTTGAATCGAAAATAGAATCATCGTGACTCGACGGAAATGAAGATGATGTTCAAGAGATGATTTATTTGCGATCTTTTGTTCGGGGATTTTGGTGACCGAACGCGACAACAGCGTTGCCCTAATCAAAGCTAATCAACAGAGAAAACATGTTTTGTGTGTTTGCGTGGTGGTAAATGTGAATATGCGAAAAAAAGTTACAGCGAAAAATGTTTATCGAATTGAATCATTTCCGGTCTCAATTTGCGTTAAATTGCATTTGTCGGCAACATATTTGATTCATGTCACAATGAATGTTCATAAATGGATTACATTGAGATAGAGAGAATGTTGAACTTATCGCTTGTTTAAATTGCATACCATGACAGCCTAGGTTTATGCTACACTGTGCCATTTATTTAGTAAATCAAATATTTAACAACTAAATTCAAATTCACAATCGAAAAATAAACCGAATTGGCAAATGTTATTCATTAATTTTTTTTTTTTTTTTGTTTCTATTCTTTTTCCTCCAATTTGCAGGTTGGTGATGCCACTGATACATGTGTACCAGAAGCGACTAGTTCATCGCCAACAAAACACCATCACCACCCACACCATCATCACCATCATCATCATTCGAACAGTGGTAAAAAGAAGCGCGCACCTGTGCATGAAAGTCTGAGTTCAGCCGAACTATTTAGCTTATACAATATGTTAAACGGTGTTAAAGTGGATTTATTATGGGGCCGTAACAGTGAAGAGCAACCAGAAGAGATGCAAAGTGATTTGGACGATGAGAAACATGCTAGCTCAACCATTGTGCCATCCGTGACCACAACGACCATCGATAGCAATGCCAACAACAACAACAACAACAACAGTACGAAAGATGGAAAAGGTCATGCACGCCGGCCAAGCACCGCATCGGTTGCATCATCCAATTCAGCCACCACATTGAGTGATTCGGATAGTGAAATTTCCACCGAAAATGATTCGGGCATTGAATCCGAGTGCAAACATGAAACCGACAAATCACGTGATTTAGCTAAACAATATCGTAAACATTTATTAGGCTTATACCGTTGTCTGGAACAAATGACCGATGCAGCCAACTATCTAACTGCACGGTATCAAAGTGATATCGGACCAGTTTAACAAATAAACACACACACATAGACAGAAAGACACAACACACACACACACACAACAGCAACAGCAACAGCAAAACAGCGAAAACAAACAATTTTTATGTGCAGCGCCCAAAAATTTAACCAACAACTACAATAAAATGGCGATCAACAACATTTTTTTTTTCAATTGCGGTGTTCTAAACATTCACATAATAAAACATGAAAGAAAAAAAAAACAAATAAATTGGATGGAGAGAAAGCAGTGAATAGCTAGAAACTATCATCTATTTGTTAGAACACAAAAAAAAAAATTAATAACATTGAATATTTGAAAAGTGAATTTTGAACAACAAAAAGAATGCATGTCATCTTTAAAAAGCCAAACCATTTTTCGTTTATTGTTATTCGTAGTTTACAACATTTGTTGTTGTTTTTTTTTTTTTTTTAAATTGTGGTTCACTGGAATGCATGTGAGTGGGGCAAACTGGAGCAACATCATCATGTTGCATTTAAATGTAATAACATTTCTCCACATTGAAAACATCATATAAATAATCATTAGTTATTAATTTAAAAAAAATAAAAAAACAAAAAAAAAAATTGAGTGGAACATCCTGGATTTGGTTACCCACTTCATTATCGGATCCATTCCAAAAATTTGCCCAGCAAACAAAAAATGAATGTTATAATTTATTTGAAATTGTAATATCCGATATGAAACCGGAATCAATGTTTATCAACCACACAAAACCAATAGATAGAAACAAACAAAAAAAAAAATTATTCAAATCGAAAGATGACAACCGATTTTTTTTCTTGCAATTTCAAAACAAAAATTTATTCAATAGGTGAATTGTGTCTTGTGTAAAAAGCGAGAGCATATTATTTTGTGCGCGCCTTGAAAACAAAGATTGGGAGGGGAATTTTCACAAAAAAAAAAAAAATCAGAGCGTTTATATCAAATCAAGTCATATATCTTTAAATTTAGTTTTATTTATTGAACAAAACAAACAAACAAAAAATGAGGAAAATCGAGAAAATTTCGTAAGAATGGAAAAAAACCAAGCAACAAAAAAAAACAAACTAGGAGCAACACATACAAAAACAAATTATCTGCTTGATATAAATCCAAAAATGAAAGCAATTATTTACTTTTGAAATGAAAATCAATTTTTCTTTGGTCATAATGATATTAATTTATTAATTTAGTTCTTTCTCTGTTTGGTGGGCATTTAATTTTTTTTTTTTCTTTACTTGGTTAAAACTCATTCGGCTATTGGAATTTCGAACACACACATACACATACATATTGTATATGCTTTATATACAATTTTGCTTTGGTTTGCATCTTTCCATATTTTAAATAAACTCAAAATGCTTCGTATTCAGTTCAGTCGATATTCATACCAAGTGATGTGCAATCAAGCCCAACAAAGAAAACAAAAACACAAGAAAAAAAAAACAAACAAATAAACAAAATGCGCAATTTATGAAAATTTGTGTTACCATCAATAAAATCATTAGTGCATTCGCATGTCACTGCATGCTGTAGAACGGCTCATCGAAAAAAAACAACAAACAAATCAAAGAATCAAAAATTTATCAAATCATAACGAAGAAAATGGACAAATTGCCGGATTTATTGTTGTTTTTGGCATATTTATCATTTCATTTGGAAAAAGGATGTAATTGTTTCTATTTTTTTCTTATTCAAATTTTATTTAAGAAAATAAAAAAAGAAAATACTTCACAGAACAAAACAAAAAAAAAAAACTATTGAAAAAAGGCTTTAATTCCGTAGAAGAGTAAAAAACCATTGAAATTTTGGATTTGAGGACCTCAAAAGTTGAGGTCTGAGTTTTGGACGTTACTTTCTTTGGGCTACATTCTTTAGCCACTTGGAATTCCATTCTCATTGAGGAACCAACGATCGTTTTGATATTTAAAATACAATATCACATTCGATGGTGTGGAAAAGAGTGTGGAAGAGAAAACGAGTGAACCTTCAATTTTAAAGGAAAAGAATGCATGAAAACATAAGTATAAAATAGTTCTAAAATAGTAATTGAAAAAAAAAAGAATGGATTTTTTTTTTATATAAATCATTTTATAAGAGAATTCATGATAGATAAAGGATAACAAAAAAGAACACACTCACACACACACATTGTGGTTAGTGAGGACAAAGGAAAAGTGAAACAAAAAGCCAATTAAAAAAGAAATAAGAAAAAAATGACGAAAAAAAAAACTCATCAAAAAATCTAATTCCGAACAAAAAAAGAGAAAATTCATTAAAAAAATTACACACAAAAAAACACACGCAACGGAAACGAATGGAAGTTAAATGACAAAAATTTAAATAACAAAAAAACAACAACTGTGAGATTGAACACTAAGAAATTGAAATGCATGAGACAAGACGAAAAAGAAACAACTGCTTTTTGTTTTGATTTATTGTTTTAACCAATTTTTTTATTTCTGCGAATCTCCACAAAATCGTGCAGCATTGTTTTTTTTTTGGTGCTGCAACGATGAGACGCTTTCCAAAGACCAAAATTGCAATTTAACATCGTTTCAAGCGCTATTCGTTGCGCTTAAAATGCCTTCAATTTGAAGCCCATTCGCTTAAAAAATTTAGAAACAAAATAAAAGAAAAAAAAAACAAACATGTTAAGAAAACCACTTGTTTTCCGACACTCTGGTCAGTTTTTTTTTTAGAGTAGGTTCTTAGATCATATATAAATAAATCTTTTTTTTTTCGTCTTTAATTTTAACAATTTCAAAATACCAAAAAATGAATTTTATTACGAAAATCACATGGAAGAAAATCATGAAATCAATTGTGTTTTTTTATGAATTTCGAATATAAGAACCATGAAAAGAAATCATTTGGAGAAAAATAAGAAGAAGAAAAAAAACAAATCATACGCAAATCAAGTGTTAATATCGATTTTTTTATCACAAAAAAACAATATTTGATATTGAAAACCTTCGAAGCGACTTGTTTTTTTTTTTTTTTAAGTAGATGTTGTGCTAAGATATTGTTGGGCGATAAAATGGATATTGTGAAACCTTTTAGGCGGGACCTAATTATAGCAAAAAAAAAGCAAATTTAAAAAGAAAATACATTAAAAAAAAACGAACGTTGAACGAAAAAAAACAAACAATAAAAACAGAACGGAAGAGTTGGGATTTTAAGTAAACGTGAGAACGAAAATGGTCACGACATTATTTAGAGAGTGAAAAAAAGAAACAGCAATATTAAACAGCAAAGATTTGTATCGTGTACATTTTTTGTTTCTTTTTCATCAAGGAAGGAATTGAAATTCAATTTATATTTGATACGAGTTTTATTAAAGAAATGCGTCTTTTTTATACGATTTAAAATGAAAAAAAAAAAAAAAAAAAAAAACAAATTTATAAAATGAATGACTCGTTCAGTTTCCGTTTGCTTCCGCTCGAGTCAGCCAAAACATAAAATACAATATTTTTTTTTTTTTATTAGATATTTTGCATTCGTAACATTCCTGCTGTATATCATCAGATAGAGTAAACAATTAAAAAAATTGAGAGAAAAAAAAATCCATTCGGATCAGACGGAGTTTTGAAGCCTGATCAACTGAAACTGAATCAATCAGATCATGATCATTAAAATAATTGAAATGAAACAAAACAAATAAAACAACCAAATTTTGTAAAGAGATTTTTTTTTTGTAATCTAAAATTGTGTATATCAAAACTAAACAACAAATATATAAAACACTTACAAAAATACAGCAAACTTAAATAAACAAACAAAAAAAAACACATGTAGTCCGTTAGAGGATGTATAGATATTGCTTTGGGATTAGGCATTTGTATGACATCGCAATAACCGAATACAAACAAACCAACTGTGTACCACCACAATATTTATCAACAAGAACAACAAACCAACAAGAAAATGAACAAAAAAATCAAACTGTTATTTTAAAGAATGTAAATTAAAAATCTATGTAAAAAAAATTAAAAAAAAAAAAAAAAACGAACTATAAGTGACTACTGATGTTAAACTATGTTAGCTAAAAATTCAATAAACGCAAATAAAATGACTAAAAAAATGATATAAACACATACATTTTTTTCCATTTATTATGTTAGGCTTAGTGGGTGCAAATTTAAATTTGGATTTAGCTTATGGAGTTCATAAAGTTGTTCAATAAAAAAAAAAAACCTGAAATTGGTAAGTATTGGTAAGATCGATGTATTCTACGCACAAAATACCCAAATATCACGTGGTAATGAATGGAATCGCGTGCTTCCGGTCAATGTATGGAGTCTGGTATCATACAAATTTGAAAAAAAAAACAACTTGACTTCTCTTTTATTTGTTGATCTTTGTCGCATTAATTTTATTCGATGAAATTTGATAGGCTTCTTTAAAATTTCAGTTTTGATTCAATCAAAACCACCTTCAACTCACGCAATGATAGCATAAAACAGGCAATCACATCTGCCTTCAAATGTGTCAATCTTCAATCAATCGAAATCTAACGAATTTGGAATTCAGCATAAATTACAGCCCATTTGCTTACAAATGTTCTTACAGAATCAGACAAATGCGTGTGTGTGTGTGTGTGCACACTTTTTGATAATGATGATAAAATCCGGAACAAAAGCCAAAATGTTTATTGATTTTGATTTGGAATAATTTATTTGGATATAAGATCAAGGCCACATCTTAATCGCGATTCAAATAGAGGGAAAACATAAGTTGGGTGCGCGAGACAGTGAATCAATACACACATGAAAGTAGAATTAAATAGACCAAACGGGTCTTTGACAACAACAAAAAAACCATCCAATGATTGGTTTGTAAGAAGAAGAAGACGAAGAAGAAGAAAAAAATACAAATTTATTCTAATGAAGTGTTTCTAAGAGAAGGCAGATTTTTCTTCCATTTTATTTTTTTATATGGTAAGTTAAATTGAAGGTAAAGCAAAAGTTTGATGACCTCATAGCCTAGAGGGGATTATTATTCTCAATATGAAAAATACGAGAAAACAAAAATTGTAATATGAAATTTCATTTATATCGAATAAATTGAATTTCAATTGAACGATAAATTTGAATTCGGAAAATTTTCCACCGAACAAAAAATGTAACCCTGCAGAAATGCGGCCAACACATTTAACGCGCAAAATAAACAGTACACACAGAACAAGCCGCATTGAATCGGATTGACATTCTGGCTACTAATTAAACTGATTAATTGAATTCTTTTTTTTTTTGTTTTTACCGAAGCTTATTTGTGTCTTGACATTTCCGGGCGTCATAATTCAAAACAAAAGGTTTTTCTGTGTAGCAAAATCATCCATTTTATTTATACAATACTAACGAATTGAGCGAGGTTCGATTACAAACTCGACTCAACGCCGTTCAGAATAAAAAAAAAAAAAAAAAAAAACAACAACAACAAACAAATGTGCAAATTAACTAACGCCATAGACCGAATAAGAAATTTTTTGCCATTATCACGATTTTGCCCCATTCGAAATGCCATACACAGGCTCGTTTTATTGGCACGGCGACAGCCTTTTTACTTTCTATACCAATAATGTTCTTGCTTTTTTGTTTTAAACGATATTCATGAATACGAACTGATGAACTTTGAATTTGCATTTTGATTTTAATTGAATGCCAAATTGAAATTCTTTTTTGTCACTGTGGATTTCCAAAGTTTCGATAAAGCGTTGATTTATAATGAATATACCTATTTTGGCCCAATTCTGACGTTTTGTTTACTGCATTGATAAAATAATCCATTTGATTTGATAAGAATATTGACGCAGTTTTGGATTAAAATTCACTAAATTTGATTTTAATGTGACGAAGAGCCACTTCGAAAACCCTGATGTTCGATATTACAAAAAAAGGTGATTACGATTTCCAACGAGTAAACAATAATTCCAATGTAAACCTTAAGATTTTCTAAATGCCAAATTAATTTCCTAACAAAACTGTTCTTTCGTCTCGTTATGTGGCACGAGCCGAGAATGTGCGAGAATTGTTTTTTTTTTCATATGGGAATTTATTAAATAATAATACAAGTTTTGAATGTTTCACCGGAAAGCCGATATTTCATTGAATTCTTGCTGTTAATTGTGTTTGTGTGTCTGTGTGCTCATTGATCTAAAATGGGTTTTGTATTTCATACAACAAATATGTATAAATCATCACTTTTAAAATGGTTGAAGTGCATTCAATGCATTTGAATCGCCGCTTCATTGCATACTTAAATGAGTAAAATGAGTGTGTTAAATATGCACATATAAAAAGAAAAAAAATATGCACAAAGTGATTAACCTTAGAAGACCAAAGTATAAGTAAGTTTTTTTTTATATATTCATTCCCTATATCATGCGCGAGACAAAAAAAAAATTAAAATAATAATAGCATTTGCTTCGACATCGAACTCGTCGATTGGCAACAGCAACAAAAACGTGTTCTAAGGCATTTTACATGGTTTTTGTGATTGCACAATAAAACATATTGAATTTCATATATAATTCGTGTAAATTTTTTTTATTGATTTGTTTAATTTTTTTTTTTTTTTTTTTTTTTGCTTCAGCACATCATTTTTTGGTCAATAACATTTTTGTATATAAAAGTAAATTTATTTCCGCTCTTTGTAGCCGCGCTCAAACGAAGAGTATCCAGGGGTGAATTTTAAATAATAAACATCAAAATGACTGTGAAGAGTACTCTGCACACATGAGTCCGAGGTCTGAACATTCGAAAAATGCTCGAAAAACTCGCTTGGGTGCCCAAAATCGACCCGAAAACTGGAGGTTGTGACCGAGACCGAAAAGATCCGTTTCAGGCTCGGAACGGACCTCAGACTCAACACCCGAATGAGAACACTGATTGCCAGTGTATTCACAGTACTTTCAAGTCATTTTGACATTTATTTGTTGTGATTCGCCCCTTGAAAAAGTATTCATTTTGGACTCAATGTATAAATAGCATATTAATAAAGCTTTAGCCATCGAACAGAGATTTATGAGGCGAGAAATCGAACATTGGCGAATAGATTCACCAGTGGTTCTTAAATTGTGTAATATTTTATAGATTTGGCATTTGATTACGGTATGATCTAAGTTTCGAATTGAGTGAAAAAAAAATCAAAATGATTCTATTTAGTCATTTGTTTTTGTGTGTTGTGCAAACAAAAAAAAAGAGGTTGTTTCATAAATAGAATTCCAAATCCATATCAAAAAAGTTTATTCTAGTCAGTCTCACCAGCACCATAGTTCTAATGATGACCAATCCAATCGTAGGCGATTGACTTTCATTTCCTTATCCTATCTCGTATAACTATGATCAACATTTAAACAAATTTTGCATCGCGACACATTTACATTTTTGACCAAATTAGAAACGGCAAAGGTTGGACAGTGTTATTTTTAACCCGAACATCTTAAGAACCATTTTTTCAATGGATAGATATAAAAAAACACATTATATATATATTCATCCGTACATAAATTAAAATGTTTCACCAAATTTGATAGGAATTTTAAAATGTTGATTTGCTTCCGAATGTTGATTGGCATGTGCTGCTGTTGAGAACGCTGATTTCATTTTTTTTTTTTTTGGAGGTTTAAAAACGAGTAAATCACGCGCAAAATTGAAATCTCGTGCTTGACTCGTGTCACATGCATGTCTGATAGAGGTTCAAGGTCCGAATTACTCAAATTTCGTGGACGATTTGTTTTTATTTAAAAAAAAAAAAAACCATTATCATCATTATCATGGGTTTTTTTTTAAATGTCAATTTAACATTTTGTAAAGTAACAGTTTTGAACAATTTTAACTGATTGACCTATTTATGTTCGTCATTTATGTTTTTGAATCAAATAAAATGTATAACAGAATGGTAAAGCATTGCTTGTTATGTTGAGTTGGGGTTTTTTCGTTGTGTTTAACACCAAGAAGTAATTAAGTTAAATGAGTTGTTCGGTTAAAACTAGTATAAAAATGCAATATCACAGGCTGTGTGATTCACAGCAATAGTTAAAGGAGGCGGCATTTTGAAGAGACCTTTCATTTCTCATTTCAGAATTGCGTAGCTATTGGCTTCGTGCTCGATAGAACAAAAGATAAACTAAATGCCAATCATGGTGAAACCTCATAAGTTGATCATTTGATTTATCTCATTCATACGAAATTTGGAATGTGACAAATACGCACAAACAAATAAACAAACTACAATATTCAAAGTCATCAAAGTATCAATTCACTACGAAAAATCATTACGCCAAAAAGAAAAAACAATACAAAATCGGTTCGAGTAATTTCGATTTGCGTCATACATTTCATTTCGCATTGTATAGAACATTGTACTCTATGGCATGCAATGCCTTTTTTGTTCCCAGTTCATAAACTGAAGATGTTCATTGATTTCCGATTGACGTCACAAATATCGTGTGCCGATGATCTTTTCTCATTTTAGTTGGTTTTTGTCCGATTAATAATTATCTGTTGGGGGAAAAAAAAAATAAACCACAAGCACACTTCTTAACAAAAGAACCGAACACAAATTGTCATATCAATAAAACGATGGAAACATGTTTCACCTCAAGCAAACTAACACATGTATTCCATAAACCGAGATCGTTCGTTCAAAAATTAATCGAATGTAAACAAAAGATTCGAAGTGAGTGAGAGAGCGAAACAAAAACAACAACACACCAATCAATTTGCATTCAGTTTTTTTGACCACAACAAAAAAAATTCCAATCGCCAGGTTCCAACTGTTTGATTGTTCCAACTGTTGATTGTGATGGAACCAATGAGATTGCTTACTTTTGTAATTGACCCCATCAAACTCCATACGCAATTTGGACAAGCCGAGTTGTTTTTTTTGTTGTTGTTGTTAGTCAACAAAACGTCACAACATCGAAATGCAAATTGTTTTATTTTCAACACGTCAAACCATCAAGATACGCACTTTTGTTTTTTTTTTTACAATACACAATTCATCTTAGGTCAGTTAATTTAGATTTATAATTATAAATGAGCTAAAAATAGAGTTTACATTTGCGAATTTGTGTTAATTTCCGCGAGAGAGAAATAAAAAAAAAAAAAAAAACACAAACTGGAATAATCAAATGGCAAGAGAAGTGACAGGCAACAGATCATTTAAAACGGTTTTTACTCTTAAGGAATCAGGTAGCTGCCCATATCCGAATGTTTTTTTTTAAACTAACGCTAGAAAAAAGCGCACCATTAACATGTGAATCCAGCACACGCTTGAAACTGTTGATCGCTCTTCATCTCGTACCTTGTTTATTGTGACTCGATTTCAATGACGTCAAACCTCACACTACAAACATCAAACTGTCCATTTGATTTGTCTATGGCCCAATAACACTGTTTGTTATTATTGTTGTCAAAAATGCAAATTTCACACCATTTTACATCAAAGTCATAAAATTTGTCATTGCAAAATAACAATTTCGATGTTTCTGGATAAAAATAGAGATTTCCAGCGTTTATTTTTAGGTACAATCAATTCAAAGAGAGGGAAGGGGTTGAGAAAGGAACATCCAAACAAAAATAGATTGCATGCTGTAAATTGATTTATGACCTAAATTTAAACACACGCAAAAAAAAATTACAATTGATAACAAGCCATTTCTTTAATCATACATAATTCAGTAGAAAATCATCAAAGTTGCGGAAACACATAGAAGAGTTCTCTAACCTGATGCACGCGCTTTTTATTAGACATTTCGATGTCATGCGAATTTCACGTGCTTATAATTTGGCTGAATTCATACAGTCTCATTAAATCTGGTCAGTCTTTCTCTAACTCTCCTCCCCGCAGATAAACATTTAAGCTACTTTTTTTTTTTCATTTCAAGCAACCATTTTCAACAGCATGATGTTGTTCAAACTAACGCACAAAAAAAAACATTAGAATAAAATGATTGGCCATGTGTGATAACGATAAACTGCCAAATCAACGATACCAGAAATGTTTAAAATGTGGTAAAAATTTGCAAAAAAAATATCATGCGGAAAGACACATCATTACGAAGACGTGATGCGATTGTCAAATGAAAACCACGGTTTTTTTTTGTGCGTCGAACATTTGTTTTGACTTCTGTCGATGACGTCGATTTGGTTTCCGGTTCGGTGTTAAGTGTGTGTCTGTCCACACACTTGTCTTTCGCTATTTGTTTTGAGATAATTTCCAACAGCTCAACGTTATTTGGATGCTTCGTCATGCTTACGGTAACTCTCGTTTGTTTGCCTGTTTCCCAAGCTTGTTTATTCTTAATCAAATTAATTCTTAATTTCTTATTGTCTTTTTTTTTGTTGCGGATATGTTTATTGTGGTTATCAGATATTTCATGCGCTTAATGAAACGATGCGCAATATTATTTGTAAAAATATAATCGATCAAATCTCGATAAAAAAAGACACAAACTGTGAAAGTCACGAAAATCATGAGGATTTGATGAACAAAAAAAAAAAAAAAAAAAAATGATGAAAATTACTGGGTGCTGATTGCAATGACCGATTTTGATAAAGATGCAAAGCATGTGATGTGATATGGCGCCACTTTCTGAAGCTCTTAAATATCGGTTCAGTATCAATGAATCAACGCAATAATATAATCATACAATCACAATTTGTTTGCCGAATCAGATGGAGAAACAGGAAACTATCTTTGCATTTATTTGGATTCATTTGATTTTTCTTTGCTCATGTTCACAAAGCACAACCCATTTAATTGGTCTACACAATGCTGGCTTCTTTTGAGCTCACAATTTCTTGCACGCAAATTACTTTTAATTGAATTGTGTGTGTGTTTTTTTTTTGTTTTCGTTCGATTTCAAAACGTTTTGTTTCTCGAATGTTTCTTTTGCTATTGCTACTCCTATATCGTAAACCATAGCACATATGTTCATGATGTATGCAAACGAGATGCATTCAAAGATTAATATCATAATAGTTTTAGATGTATTCCGAACTCTCGCAAAAAAAAACGGGTCGAATGACTAAATTAATACAAAACTAATTACATGAACTAAAAATGAGGTCATTATAGAAATTCAAGGTTTTAATTATTTGGAAAGTGACTTATTTTGTGTTGGATGATGAAAATTTCGAAGAAAATCAGATTTACCTAGAAATCTCAAGCTAGAAAGATCGATTTCATCATTAAAATAACGTCAAGTGAATTTGAATGTTTCGTCGATGATTTCGTTTCGAGTATTTTTGATTACACAATAAACAAATCAAATTTAGAGATTGAATGCATTCTGATATCAGTGACTTCATTACCATGCCAACTGAAAAGCTAAATTAACGATCGTTTTAGCTTGATTTTCGGTCTTTCATATCTAAAATGCAAATATTTTTGCAGAATTCTTTACTGAGTTTTGTAGAAAAATGCCTGTCGAATACCTGGAATGGGTAATTCCACGAATATTTCGTCACCGCAAGAATAAACAAACAAAACCACTATCCTCGGTCTAGGACTGGCACACATGTGATTGTATGGTCACTAGATTATGCTCTTAATTAGCAATCATTTTTGCTATGACCTTTTTTGTGGTTTCAAGCTGTAATTCCCATTTCGACATTTTTTTTGTTGTTATCTTGAATCTCTCGCTCTCTCTCTCTCTCTCTCTCTCTCTCTCTCTCTCTGTGTGTGTGTGTGTGTCTCTCTCTGTCGTCGTAAACAAGTCGTCACGAGACGACAGATGACATTACAAATATTTTATTAATGAACACTAATCTGAATGCGGTTCAACCAAAAGCAATAACATTGCATGATGTAAGAAGACATTATAAAATAACCATCTTCTATAAATTCTGGTGCCATAAAATGTGGTTTTAGATTATTTACTTCAATAAATTACTGCGGAGTAGAAAATACTCAATGAATTCCACCGGAAATAAAAATCCATCGGAAAGTGTTCAAATAGTAATCAAAAGGAAGTGTTACATCATAGCCGACAAAAAATGTCACAATTTAAACATTGTTAAGGGTCTTTACCTTAAGGTATAAAAGGTATGAAACTTTTCGTGCGAATAGAAAATTTCCACATTTATGTGCGAAAATCCTGATAAGATTTTCAAATATGTCATAAACGTGTGCTAACAACGCCCATGAAAATTGAGTGTGCACACAGTTTATTTCAGTTTCCCCGAACAATTTACGATCACGAATAAAAATCACTGCAAAATCATCGTGAACAAAATAGAGAACAAGTACCTATATTTTTATTTCTGAATCGGCCACACTATCGTCACGATAAATGATAAAATCAAGTGAATTCGTTTCTAATTCTGGTACAAAATCCATCAAATAGAATTGTTCGTTTCCGTTTTTTGGCATTGAATCGTGCAACAAAATATTTCGTACCATTTCACCGCATGATGTTATAATAAAACATAGATTTTTCGAGAATTTTTTGTCAAAGTAATATTTTTTTAGTTTTATTTTCTTGGGAACGAACGGCGTGTACTGTACGCTGTATACATTGGTTCTGTACAGAACCCTTTAACTAACAAAAAGACACTTAAATTACTTGCAGCGATTTTGATGAGGATTTTGATGGTTATAATTTCATCGCGCCATCTCTTGACCGGCAACACAACCCAAACTCCTAACTATTTTCTAAGCGCAGTACGACATTAAGAATAATCACTAGAAAGCTTGAATTGACAAGTATAAATTCTGGCGCTAAAATGAATAAGCTAGACGATTTAAAACTAATAGAAGTATATTGACACCTCTTAACCAGAGCAAAGAACACACATATTTGCTATTTCTAAGTTTAAAAAAAAAAAAATCCAATTTAGTTCAGAAAAATGCTCAAAATTCTGATAACAAACACCATCAATCAATTGATGAATTAACCGTCTATCAATTCAATCCGTCGATGGTATTCAAGGGCATTAAGATAAAAGCAAAAAGTGTAAAATGCAAAATGCAATTGCAGTGAAGTGGCATTTCAGATTGCAGAGTATATTGTCGTTGACATTTTTTTGTTTAACTCGATTTAATAAAAGTCAATTTGTGTGATGATTCATTGTGACAGACAGTGATAACCAGTTATGATTTCTCGCTAAAATATATTGAATAAGTGTGAATGAAAAGTTGCTTATTCATTGTTTTAAATAAATAAATGTTTTTGCTTTATTCACTACGACTAGTAAGGCAACGCTTTTGATATTTATTTCAATTCACAATAATTATATGACCAACTAGAAAACATTTAATTTAATTGCTAACCTAATAAATGGATAACGTTTTTTTATTTTTTTTTATTTTTAAACGGCACTTATAAATTGCAATATGTGTTATGAATAAATACAAAGAATCATCAACTCCCAATAAATAGTTTTTTTTTTAAAAATCATTTTTGTTGTGTGTGTTTTTTTTTGGTTTTGAATTAAATTTATATGAATAACAATTTTCTTATACATTATAAACAGTGATAACTGGGATTATTTCAAACTAAGATCAGTTTGCTCTTGATAACAATGTCTTGGATAAGTTTTTAGCATATCTTCGGTCACCAATTTGAATTGATCATCGAACAGTGTGGAGCTGAAGTATTGCGTGAAAAGTCTGGCCATATATTCATCGCTAGTTTTTGGCCAAACACCTTCCATGAATCCAATATGTCCACCACGAGCTGTTACAACAATTGCAACATGACTTGACTCCTCAGCAGCTCGTGTTGGTATTGCTATCAAGTAAAAATTGTTTGAGAGAGAGAGAGAGAGAGAGAGAGAAAATCGCAAAATTATAAATAAAATCGATTACAGCATTTTGGCAGCGGCATTTGTCATTCAATGGATTTTACCTTCAAGCGGTTGAAATGGATCATCAGCAGCACTTAAGCAGAGTAATGGTACGGAAATTTTGTGCAATTTATTGTGCAGTGTTGCAACGCTATAGTAATGATCAACATCCTTGTATCCAAAATGTTTCGATGTAAAATGGCTGTCAAATTCTTTAATTGTTTTACTTTTGAGAATTGTCTCAAAATCGATGTCGTGACGGCTTTTATTGAGAATTTCATACTGGCTCAATGTGTGACACAATCGATTTGTCAAATGTTTGCCCAGCATACTATTTAAGTACGGTTTTTCAATGCTCACCGATCCCTTTTGCACATCCCATGGCACCGATATTATTTGACAGGCGGTAAAAATTTGACGCGCCTCTTCACTGTGCCTGGATAAATAATTGCCAAGCACTAGGCCACCCATCGAAATGCCGGTCGCACCAATTTTCGAATTTGGATATGCTTTTGAGATATGCTGCAGCACTTCCGATAGATCTTCAACATTTGCTGCGGAATACAGTCGCGGCGTCTGTTGTTGAATTTGAAGACGATGGATAAATATTGTTTGATTATAATAATTATTATTGGAAAATTGGTTTTGTAAAACAGAGACTCACCTTTAACGCTACACCACCCAATCCACGATTATTGAACACAACCACTCGAGCACCAAAATTATTCGCTGACGTTACCAAGCATTTTATATATTCCGATTGTGATGCTCCAGTCAAACCAGGTAAAATTAAAATCACAGGCGAATTATCATTACAGTTGTGCTCACTCCAGTCCAATGCAATCTCACCACCATCTTTTAATGTGAGCAATTCACGGCGATAGCTTAACATTGGCAACACTTGTTGCCGCAATAGACTTGCAAATACCGTTTGAGCACGACTTTCAACACACCAAATTGTTGGCCAAAATTTCATTTCCAACATAGGCACATTCCTTACCAGGTAATTCTTAAATGGTCCATCATCTACGGCCACAATTGGTCGCTAGAAAACAAACAAAATGGAATTGCAATTTGGAAAATCGTTATGTGAGCGCATATATTATTTTTTTTTCCTTTCAAACAAATGTGGATTTGGTTTGCTTATCACAAACAACATTACTTTACCTTAACCACTTCGATGAGATAATACACGACATATCCAAATAAAAATACCGCAAATATATGCCAACGCGGCAAATCGGATAAATAAAAGTATAAGTCATACAGTAACATCGTTGAAAAAGTGTGTGGCTGCACGATGCACGGAACTGCTTTTGGCTAGGTGAATTCAAATCTGCAACAACAAACAACAACCACTTTTGTGATGAAAATTACACGAACAAAAAAAAAAAAAAAACCACGTTTGGTGTCGTAATATGCTAGATCGTGAATATAGTCAATTAGTAGGCTACTTTGTAAATTGCAAATTGCACGGTGTGTAATGTATCATTAGAAAAAATATCAAAAAATTCAAATGAATGCTTAACTCTTTAGCAGTTAATCAACGATTCGATGCCAATCGTTCGATCATCCAAATTACGTTTATTTCTTTCATTATCAGTTCAATCGCAATGTGTACTGATCATCAAATTAAATCGGTCGCATGTGTGGCATGTGCTTTTGAGCTTGTGATAAGAGCTCAACGGAAATGAGAATAAATGTCATTTTAAGGGGTTCGGATCAAGGGGCAGATCACTTAAAAGTAATTCATTTTTGGTCGGTAATTCCCAGAAAACAGAAGTAATTCCAGTAATTCAAATAGTTCTCTAATAATTCAAAGTAATTCCTATAAACTGAATTAATGCCATATCCAAAACTGACGAAAACGTCAAAATTTGGCGGGTCAGTGCTTGATATTTGTCTCAGTTTTGGATATGGAATTAGTTCAGATTATAGGAATTACTTTGAATTATGAGAGAATTACTTGAATTACTAAAATTACTGGAATTACTTATGTTTTCTGGGGAATTACCGACAGAAATGAATAACTTTCAGGTAACTAAAAGAGTTATTTTACAATGCGAAGACATCATAATTCCTCAAAATGTAATTCATACAAATAGTGTAATTCCGAGTAATTCCGTGGAATTCAATTTAATTCCTATGCCCGAAAAAGTAATTCCTTGAGTTATTTACCCCTTGGTTCGGATGGCTATTGCCTTAAAACACCCCACTAGGTGGTTTTGGCACAGTTAAGGTAATATTTTTTGGAATTTTCAAACTTTTTCGAATGTTCAAATTGTTACGAATTATCAAATTTTGTCGTACAATTTTCAAATTTCTAGCGATTACAGTTTATTAGCTCAATTTCATATATTCGCCTGGAAAATTACACCAATTAACGATAAGTTCGCGTCTCTCGCCTCTAGTCGACAAGAAAAAAACGAATCGAATAATATATGTTCGAAACACGAAGCACGAAACATCTTTTAAATTTAGAATGTTTGAATAAAAATCCGGCATAATTTTTAATGACCTGTGCATTAACAACTGCACTTATGAAAATTCCATGTTCCAAGCAACAACAACAAAAATGCGTTTCGTTTTTCTTTTTTTTTTCATTCGAAAACATTGTATTCACATTGTTGCTGAGAAAATCAATAGAACAATTCATTATATTGCATTTAAATAACAGCCTAATAACGTAAATGAAAGCACCTCTGATGTATATTTAAAATATTGTATATACACGTTAATTGATGTTGTGGATCGGGAAAAGTATATATAATTGTGTGTTGGCTGAAAGTAGCCGAAAGGGGAAGCATTGCGGTTGTATTTGTATCTGTATCATATCGAAATATATGATTCAAACGAATACGTGATAGGCGATTTCGATTCATGTAGTTGATTTTTATTGATTATACAATTATTTTCGTTACGTTTATAAACGAATGGTGCCGATCCTCGACGGTCTCTTGATAACGATATTTTGTGACTTGAGTTTGCCCCAATACAAAATGTGCCAATGAAAAATTTAAACCAAACACTAACTTTGCATACACACACACACACACACACACATCATTTTTCGATCGATTTCGCTAACGTACATGTTTCAAATTGAATTTTCAAAACAACAAAGTTTAAGATGCATTCGATCTATTACAAAATTCTAAAGTTTGACCCAATAAAAAAAAGAAATCCTTTTTTCTCAAAACTGATGACGTGATAATTGTTATTTGCTTGAATCCGTCAACTGTTTTGATGTCAATTTCAATTGAACCCACGCTGAACACCCAATATCAAATGACATTTTGCCGTGCCGTACCGTTTATATTCGGTATTCAATTCTAAGCACACACATTTTATTTTCTTTCCTTTTTTTTCCTCTATTTGCTCAATAAGTTTTTGATTTATTTTTGAAATTTAAACGATAGAATTGTGTCGCACTATCCAATATGATACCAGTTTTATTTCAAGTCTTTGTCAAGCATTTGCGTTTTAAAAACAGTCATACAAACTCAATTTTCATGTGAAATGTGGAAAACTGTTACCGGTCGCTCACATTCGGCCTGCTTTTTTTTATCCAATTTCTATCATTTTAGCTACAACACTTAAATATCACACGACAAGAAAAAAAAATGATTTATGTTTATGAACAAACAACGTAAAATTAGAAGATGATATTAAGTGGTTTATCACGTCAACCAACAAAATACATTTGAATCGAGAGAGAGAGAGGGAGAGAGAGAATAAAAATGATCAAATGATGTTTTTTTTTTATTTTTAACATCGAAAAAACATCGATGCAAAGTGCAATTGAATAAGTCAATGAGCATGTAGGAGAAATCGCATTCGTTTTTTTTTTTTTTGTTCAAACCAAAATGATGTAATATCATCAGAGAGTATATAATAATCGGTGAACTGTGATCGTCACAGCGCGAACTGTCTTTTATGTCGCACGCATGTCGAAATCGAAATTCATTAGAAGAGTGACACCGAACGGAGAATATGAATGATATTTTTTCAATTGAATAAATAAACAGAAGAAACAAAGAAACAATCGGCATACCCTTGTGATTCGGTTTCAAGTCGATGACTAAATGCCCACTTCGATCGAAATTGCTTTTAATAATTAGTTTTTGTTGTTGTTGCAGGCAACTAGTGCCACCGCTAAATGAATTTCAAAACCAAATTGAGAACAATTTGTGTGCTGCGAATAAAATGAAGACACACACAAAAAATGAATCGAGTCGCAAAAGCGAGTTCGCCGGTTGTTTTTTTTTTTTATTCACACAATTCACTTGTTTCGTGCATAATACACAGGAGCACACACGTTAAACTCGCAATCGATGTTAGTCGATGTCCCACATAAAACAAACTAAATTCAACATCGGGCGGCTGAACACTGACTTTTGAAAGAAAAAAAAAAAAAAAAGAAAAAAAAAATACAAACCACACCAAAGCAACGTGCGACTAGCAATTCTTCAATTTCATTGTAAATTCATTGACAAATACATAAGAGCAGAAAACTGAAACTAGAAGCTAGACAAGTATAACTGAAAGCGAGAGATGTCGAGAAATATATGTATACACACGTTTCGTATATAAATACAAACTTAAAACTGAAACACAGCGGTGAGAACGCGATACGTTTTTTTTTAATGTCATATTTGGATTGGTGTAAAACAGGGGGTTTTACAAGTTATGTTCATCGTATTTTTTCTCGTTGTTTTTGTTTTTGTTTTTTTTTTTGTACGATTAGAAATGCCAATATGTATGTGGCTATCCTATTGAGACTCAATGATTCAGTTGATTTTTCGAAGAAAACAAATTTTTCTTCCATAAAACTCTCCTTGATCGGATGGGAAGAAAGAAAACGGAAACAAATGCAACCCCTGGGACTAGAAGCAATTAAGTTGTTACGTGTGTTCACCAAAGTGGTTCGTTTTCTGATAGAGCTAAGCCTATAGGTAGACGTACCAAGCAAAACGGCAAATACGCTAATTCAACCGCTCAAATCGCGTTTCAAAGTGCCCATTTACAGAACCATTTAAACCCATTATTCACATGTGAATTTTGTGGCCGATGGATAAAATACTGTGACAGACACTGATTGAGCGACACCTTTGGTTTTTTTTTTATTTTTTTTTTTTTATTTGGCACACACACTCAATAGTATTTACGTTTTTATCGTCGTTTACACAGTGGTAAATTGATAATACGTTCTTTTCCTCTTTTACAGTAAAATCAAACGAACTCACAATTACATAGTTCGGTGTCAGTTGTTGCTGTTAATTTTTTTTGTTTTTTTTTTTAACTCTGCGAATTAAAATGACTTGTTATGTACACAAAACCGTTCAATATGCCGAGGCATATATATACGTATTGGAAAATTTTAAGTGTTTGCCAAAGTTGATGTGCACAAACTGCAGTCAAGCTGCTTTTATTTCAATCTGTATTTATTTACAGTTATGATTTGACTGACATATGCAAAATTATAAGATTTAGAACATCGGAACATTGGACTGGACTTTTGATCATTTTTCTGGCGTCGATTCCTATCAATTGCCGACTTAATTAAACAAACAAACAAAAAATTAATGAATGACACTCCGACACAGTTTTGTGTCTAGTCGTTTATGCGTTATCAAATGTTCCATAGGCATTTTTACTTTAGGCTTAAATGTTTTTTTTTTTATTGAAACAATTCCTTTTGAAATATTTCATATCATTTTCGCATTTCAGATCAATTTTTGATTTCAGCCAAATGGCCAATTTGTCAACAACAGCAAAACATTTCAAGAATATATTGTAATAATTTAAGAAAATTTGGATCTTTTTCTTTCTGAAAAAAAAAATTGTAAAAATAAAAAAACACTTCAATTTACTATTAGCGAGTGCAGAGAAATTCCATGAGCAGCTGAAACTGAAGATGGTATGCGTCATTCGTGTATCATAAACAATATATATTTTCACAATGAATTTCATTGAATAAAAATTGCCTGATAGCCGTTATCACATTGACAACAACAACAGAAACATCATTTCACACACTATTTCAATATTAATTTGTAGCCATTGTTGAGTTAATCACAGAGTGCAAATAAGAATTGCGAAAAAAAATGAATTTCCCCCAAAAACCAACAAAAAAAAACAACAGAACTAGTAGTTGAGCGCAAGGAACAAATAGTTAGTTCCGGCAATTGAAACGTTACGAAAGAACTGGAGGAAATGACACACAACGCGGACTGTCAAACGTCGCATTATTGTGCATATGCGGTGCGCGCACACGTGAAACGGGAACGTTTTGAACTAGAATCAAAAACACAATTACACTCTGTCAACGATATTTTGTCGATAAATATTGCATGTGTGCAATGTGTTAGTGATTGCAGTAGACCGCTGAAGGAAGGAAAAAAACAACAACAAACCTCCGAAACCGATGACGATTGACAAATGTTTTTGCTATTGGGCCATTGGTCGTTGCTATTTTCTGGTCGTTCCATTATTATTTTTTTTTTTTTTTGTGAGCTAGTCATTGGAGAATTTTCACTGCACTGCAGCATAGAATTGTGCATTTTGATGATGCACGTCTTAGGGGGCAAAATAGCGCCAACGAAATTGCATCTAAACTACAAGGCTATGACCGATGGTTCATTTGCAATTTATACTGTGTGCAAAGTATCGAATCATTGAGCTAAAATATTACAATTTCGCTAACTAACAGATAACCTTTTGCCACTAAACTTTTTGATTGTTTTTTTTTTTTTAAATTTTTATTTCATGCATGACTTTATTTTACTTTATTCGGTTGCAAATTACATTTTTGTTATGGTTTTGTTGATGTTTTTAGATCATTTTTTTTTTCTTTCCAAACTATGACAATGTTTAAGTGGTCACAGTTTACAAACAGACAAATTGATATTTACAAGTAAAATATCTAAATAAACGAACTGATTTGAATTATTTCAATGTTATTATTTCGCATACTGTATTTTTGTTGTTGTTGTTGTTTTAAATCAGATATTATAATATTATTTAATTTAAAAAGAAAAGAGAGAAGAATTCGAACGCTTGTATTCAACACATTAAAACTAGAAAATATAAAGATGCACACGGCACATCTTTTCAGGTAGTAAAAATTTCGTTTCATTTGTCACTCACGTTCGAATTCGATGTTTTGTTTTTGTTTTTGTTCCATTTTGCTAATTAATTAAAAAAAAAATACCCCAAAAAGAAAAAAAATTGTAAGAAGAGAAAAAAAATCAATTCAACTTGTTTCTTTGCATATTTATATATACCAATAATTTTCACGAGTTAGTACAATGGAAAATTTAAAAAAAAAAGAAAAGAAATTCGGATCTAAGCCGTTTTCGCACGAATAGCAGCACGTTTGCTGGTGACAGCTTGGAAACCAGACTTAATACTAGCCACCGAACATCGTGATCCACATGATTCACATTGCAAGAAGAATAAACGTGTATCCTTCTGGAGAATGGTTTCGGGCGAGCGGCAGGTGTGACAAGTGACGTATTCTTTGATGTATCTACAAAATTTACGAAAGCAATTCAATTAGATACAGTTTTGATATGAACAGTTTTGGACAATTGGATCATTTGAAATGTAAAATCAAATAATTTACGCACACTAAAATAAATAAATGCACACACGACAACCTTACCTTCTCAAGACATTTTCAATTTGCTTCGATTGGAAACGACCTTTGATAATCAATTGCTGGTTACCATCCATGGAACCGCTAGTACCCAATTCAGCTAGCAAGAAATCCAATAAATGTTTCGGTTGTCTGAAATGAAATTATCATTCAATTATAAATCAATATTTTTTTAATCGAATGATCTTTTGCATGGAAAAATTCAATCAAATTCGCTTAAAGAGAAAATAGATCGAACCAATATTTCGGCAATCAGCGACTTTTTGCCGATGTATGGATTTAATAAATATTATCTAGTAATTTAACAGACGCTAGAATATTATTATATAATAATTGTGATTATTTTATCTATAAAACAAGTTAAAAATTTCTAAACAACCAGGAACCGTTAGAATGGCGCAGCGTGGTCGATAAGACCAATGACCAGGTGGCTCGATACCTCAACGGTTGGGATTTTTGTATTTCATTATATATAAAAAAAAAAATCTATTGTGCGAAAACTTATGCAGACAGTATTAAGACGGTGATTTATTCACCAAAATTCAAATAAAAAAAATAAATTTACCACAAATCATTTAAAATAGTAGAAATATCATTTTATCGAAGAATAGAAACCAATTGGAGAGAAAATCTCAAGGAGAATTCTCAAAATTGGTTTTGGTTGTTATTTACCTGTGCAATGTTTTGCAAATATCTGTAAAATTGGCAAAAGACGTCTTTTTTGTGCCGACACGCAGCACTTGTGGTGGTCTCATGACGAATTTTGGCTTTCGGCCAGCAGCCATATCCGGATTTTTGTCCAAAATAATTTCAAAGACACGTTTTAATAGTTCATCGTAGGTGTAATCTCGATCCGAGCCAAACCAAGATGT
Source organism: Aphidoletes aphidimyza (assembly GCA_030463065.1). Classification (NCBI taxonomy): domain Eukaryota; kingdom Metazoa; phylum Arthropoda; class Insecta; order Diptera; family Cecidomyiidae; genus Aphidoletes; species Aphidoletes aphidimyza. The sequence continues at coordinate 42,230,280 of CM059997.1, forward strand.
GCTGCTTTCTTCAACTGGAGACAAGAAACCAAAAACAAAAAAAAAACAAAAACAATCGAAATTAAATTGTCAATATTATTGGAAATGTTTCAAGAGAAATGACATTAAACAAACAAAAGAATAATAAAACAAAACGAAATCAAAATGAGAAGAAAATCAAAAGCAACCAAAAAAAAAACAAAAATCATTGGCAAAAATAGACAAAAACGAATTTGTTGTTAAATACCAGTATCAAGGACAGTTCCCTCCTCGACTGTTCGCATGATGTTCAAGAGAAATTGACACATTGTTATTTTAGTATAAAGCGTATCAATGTTTACGAGATGTTTTGTGTTTGTGTGTGTGTGTGTGTGTTTTAAGTTGTGATTGAGAGCGAGCAAATACAAAATACAATAACATAAATATCGTAACAAATGTTCGAAACCATACCATTTTCCGATTGAACTTGTTGCTGTTCTTCTGTTGTTTTTGCTACCAATTCCTCAAGTTCCTTCTTCTTTTTCTTCTTCTTTTTGGTTTTACTGAAGTCCAAATCAAAGTATTCATTTTCAACGTTTCCGCTTTCATCATCGGCAACATCGTTGACCGCATCATCTTTCTTATCATCACCATCGGCCGATGGTAAATTGTTTTCCAATTCATCCAAATTGAATGGCTTCTTCTTCTTTTTCTTCTTTTTGCCAAAGTTTTCTAGATCTAAATTTTCGTCTAGTTCATTGGCGCCACCATCATTTTCTTTCCCTATATATGAAAACAAAAAAAATAAGGAAAACACAACAAAATCGTATCGACAAATGATTAATTGTATTGAAACATTGAAACAACAAATAAACAAAAACAAAAATATCACTTAATCTTCATTGCCAAGTGATAAAGCAGAAGCAAAAGCAATTTCTAATTTAAATATAGAATGTACCTTCATTGTCAACATTGTCAGCATTACTATCGCCAAGAGCCGCATCCAAATCGAATGGCGTCTTCTTCTTCTTCTTCTTTTTGACTAAAGCCGGGTCAAAAATCTGTAAATGGAATTGAGGCCGATTTTAGTTTTCAAAATCAATAACAAATATCAAACCATCTGACATATACAAAGTCCAGATGCAGTAATGTGACACATTTTTTTCTCTCTCTAAAAACATAAAACTAGACTTTCACCATATGAAAACTCACATGCACATTGTGAAATGAACAAAAAAAAAAAGAAGAATCGAAGTGCATGTTTATTTGAGGTTATGTTTCGGCACACACAAAAAAAAACCCCTTTTTAAAATTGATTATTCAATATCATCAGTGTGTGATGAAAATGTATGCCAAAAATATGATTGGAATTTGTGGCTTGGGTGAACTCATAATCGAACAGTGTTGATTTGACTAATTGCGTTGCTTGAATAGCTTAAATTGTTTGATTGTAAACGAATGAATGATATTTCAAAATGCTAGTGACGAATGCAAATTTTTTTTTTTCTTGTGTTTCTTCGGTGATGGTGTGTCGGTGATGGTATTATTGAATTTTAACAATTTTTAGATTTTCAACAAACATTTAAACTTGGTTGAAATTGTTTGGTTTTGATGTTCAACATTCATAAACTCAAAAAAAAGGGGCACAATTTTCACAAAACAAACTTTGAAATTCATTACACTTTCTCAATACGCCCCTACTAATTGAAAGCACGTATTCCATAATTTCATTTGGCAAAAAATTTCGATATTTTCGAGGTTTTACACATCGAATTTTGTTCATTTCTTCAAACTTTTACTTAAACAATTACAACCAAAAAAAAAAAACTTTAGTTTAATATACTTACTGCCTCTTCTTCCGTCATGTTGTTTTTTTCTTTTTTATAAATTTTAACTTTAAGAAATTGATCACCAACTTGGTATGTAATTTAGAAAGACAAGTTCTGCATTGAACATATATTGAGTGACGTCTAGCCGATTCTCACACGTTGTTGAAAATGGATGCGTTCACTGATCTCAGCACACATTGAACTATGTGATTAGTGGTGGCTTCAGAACGTTTAATGTCGACACGAACGCACTGAAGTTGCCGCCTCGCAATTTCACTGCACTTTTTGTCAGCATTGCTGATTTTGTTATTTCAAACAAATTCAGAAAAGTCGTTTTCTTTATATTTATGTGCTGAATGTGATGTGTGATGATCTTTTGGTATTTGTACTGACCTCATACTCGAATGTTGAGCAAAAAGTCAATGTACCGCTTAGCTATGCTTTTCCATCTTTTCTCTATTTCAGCTGAAAATATGACAGTCCAAAATCGCCGCCATTTTTTTCTAAAACGTCAACACATTTATTAATATTCATTTGCTGTCAGAGAAAATAGTTCGGTGATTTTTTCTCGATTTTTTACTTGAAAATTTTTGCATTTTCCTCTCAAATTGTATCATTGAAAAATGTACGGTGTAGAGGATGTGTTTAAAGGTGTCGCGGACCCAACGTTTGTTGCGCGACGTCCGATTCATTGTGCCATTGAACTTAGACGATGCAGACCATTTAGCAAAATTTAGGCCGCTTCGTGCAATTACTTAAGAAGGTAACAATTCCTTTCTCGCACCGTAATTTGTGTCGGAATATTGATAAAATTCACTTATTGATTAGCAATGCTGTTTGTTTGATGTCATCATTCAATGAAATGTCAAATGATTGCTACCATTCAGGCTGTGCAAATTGTTCACATTTCAATAGCAAATGCTTACGAATATCTTCGATGCAAACAAAGAGAAACAAAGCATTTTCGACATTTATTACTCAAATTTTCATACATGAAATCCGTTTTTTTTTTTATCGATTGCAGGAAGGATTTCCGTATAAAATTGAAACAATGAAACAATGTATCGTGTGCAAACAATTGGAATCACCGTCGGTCATTAACCATGCAATAGTCGACAATGTTGAACGTCAGGTGAGTTTGAATTGCTTATTTAAATGATGGGATCTGAATATATATCAAATGTGCGTTTTTTTTTGTAGTTCACCCGACTTCGATTTTATTTTACAGGTTGAAGAACAAACCACATCCACTGAACGTCCTAAAATCGTACGGCCAGACGAACCGGATGTGGGCTGAATCTGATAACATCGTTGATGATGATAGCAGATCGGGATGGTCGGGATTGATAGACGCAAAGGATTGGCAGTTTGATGCTTTGCGTGACGACATCTTTCAAAATGACACCGCTGAATGACAATCGCTTTATTTCCATTTGCTTGATAATTTGAAAAAAAAAATCGCTTCATCTGTTATTTTAGTTTATACAATTCAAATATTTATTTTGCTCCTTTGGAATTTATTGTGTACATATTTTCATGAGAATTTTTCCATCCAAATTACAAATGATAGAGCACGAATTGGTTTTAGACATAAAAATAATTTAAAATAAATTAACTTGAAATAAGGTGTTTTCGAAAAAAAGCTCCAGATTGTTTTTCAATCAATGATATGGTCTGATTTGCAATTACAATTTCTGTTGCTCATGTCAAACCGGGTATTTTTTTTTTTGTTACCAACACATTTGAATCACATTGGAAGCAATTGAAAAACGAATGTGTTACGAATACAGTCATTGATTTCACCATGGGGACAGTCATACTATGAAAGCTAGCAGAAGCAAAGGCTAGCAAAAATTTCAGTACACTGCTATATGATTTTTCACAGTTTTTGTATTCTCTTTTGTTCGGATGTTCTTCGTTCCTGTTGTAAAATACATATATAGGCTAGCAAAGGCTAGCTGAGGCTAGCAAAGGCTAGCTGAGGCTAGCAAAGGCTAGATGAATGAACGTCCCCATGGATTTCACATTAGTAAAATATCCAATATCTTTCGTAAGTTCCGAGTGATATACACTGAATGCATCATTTAGAAATATTCCAATATCAATATGTCCCGTTGTTTACGATAGCGAATGTGTTTATTCGCCTATTAAATGCATTTTCACGCACTTGTAACTCAACACAAGGCACATCTTCAATTGTAGTATTTGGGACGGTTGCGCTTCGACATTTTCCATTTTTACGAGTTCACTGAAAACCACCTGTTAGGTTGAATGTTCTGAAGATGAATGAAGTCAATAATTTTATGAATCAGATTTTAATGAATGAAGATAATTGTTTTTAATTGACAAACTCTCTTTCATATTCATATTCTCTCCTTTTACTCACATAATTCCTCTCTTACAGTCATACTTCTCCTCTTTTTTCTCCCTTTTTACTCTCATACTATCTCTCTCTCTCTCTTTTACACTCACACTTCCCCGCTTTTTTCTATGTTTCTCTCTTTTACTTACCTATTTTCTCTTTCACACTCATACCTCCCCCCCACTCCTTTTTATATATTTTTCTTCGTTTTCTTTCAATTGATTTTTTATCATTCAATCCACGCATACGTGTTTTGTGTACATTATAAACAAAACAAAAACAAAAAAAGAACGCAGTTTATGCAGTTGCATTTTATATACATTCGTTTTATATTCATTCTTCCTCCCATCCATCTATCTATCCAATCAATTGCGCGATTAAAACTGATTCAAGTGTGTATGATTTATATGGAATCAATATGTTCAATAAATTCGTTCAAGTTTAAAAACTGCAATTAGCCATACAGATTGCTATTTCATGATGTGATGAAATGTACAGCAAATGTATGAGACTGATGATTCGCGTTTCTTCATGTATCGAGAGAAACAAGTGTATGCACGTGAGAGAGAAACTAGAAGAAACAATTGTATGTGTGTGTGTGTGTGTGTGTGTGTAGCGTAAACTATAGCGATGGCATATGATTATTTGCATCGCTTCAGTCGTTGTTGTTGTTGTTGTTGTTCATATTGTTATGCATGCAGATGGATTTGAGTGCAGTGTGAACGATTGTTTTAATAATAAAAAAAAGAAAATGTGTTTGTGAAATATAGGTAAACGAATCCCCATTTTCCTACTACTTAATTTAACAGGTTTTCATTTTAAATTCAATATTTGCAGTTTGTATTTGTTTCTTTGTTGTTGCAAATGATAGATTTTCTAAACATTTTGATAATATTAGTCAATACTTAATTCAATATATGCAAATAAACGGTATTTTCTGGAGATGCTTTGAATCATTTTGTATATCATATCATTTTAGGCTATTCTAAATATTTTCCACTAAAAAAAAATTTGCTCTCAAATTTGTATATCTAATAATTTTTTTGTTGTTGTTTCACTTAGGCTACAAAGA
>CM059997.1:42235600-42240600 GCA_030463065.1 Aphidoletes aphidimyza
TTATAATTTGTTTATGTCGTTTGTGAGTTATTATAGAAAAAATAAGTAATAATTTTTTTGTTTAGTTGTTATTTGTTTTTGTTTTGTTTTTCCGGTTTACTATTTTCTAGAGGTTATTTGGATGATTGTATTAATCTTTTTTTGTTTTTTTTCTTTCTCTTTTGTTTTTTTTAATATAGGTCGTAATCTGAAGATAGTTGTCTATTGATAGATATTAACTGATTGGATTTATATAAAGATATAATTAGATGTGTGTGATTTAAATAAGGTAATTATTTTAGTATTTAATTTTAAACTTCGCTTTTTTTCATTCTATCCTTTTTTCCCTTTCATTTCTTTCTTTTTTTTTTTCAATTTTTTCTTTTTTTTCCTTTTTTTATCTTTAATCGTATAAAGCTTTTTTCTTTGTTTGTTTTTCGTTTTTCACTTCTTTTTTTTTAATTACAGTTGATATTATAACTTGTTATGAATTCGTTTTATTCTTCACTTTTTCCTTTTTTTATCGTTGATAGATTGTTTATATGACGTGGATTTTGCAAACTATTTATGTATTTAATTGACTTTTTTTGTTGCCAACTTGTTAAATTTAGCTAGTTAAATATTAGTTTCTATATAGTTTTTTTGTATAAAGATTGCAATTGGATTTATTGCAAGGTAGATGAAGGTTATCGTTCACAATTCATATATTGATTACATTAATTGTGACTTGATAGGATTTTTTATAATAAGGTTGTATTAGAATTTTTGGGTGATGTAATTATATAGGAAGTGGTTAAATAAGTACTTAATAATGTAAATGAATGACGTGAGTAGCAAAAGGTGGATTAATTTCATTTAGGTTGTATTGGAGGTGTTCTTAATTTGTTGGCGATTTTTTTGGTAGTGTTAGAGAATCAATGGGTGGGTTTGTTTGGTTTGGTTTGTGAATTTGTTATTGGTATAATAGTATAGGATAACTTTGGGAGGATTAATAATTGTATCGTAGGACGTGAACTATGATGTGTGTTCTAAAGATAATTTTTGGAGTATATTAATATGTTGGTGGGCGCTTGGTCGATTTTAAGCTATTTTGTTGGTTGTGTTTAATAAATAACAAGATGATGTGTGAATTGGAGTTGTGGTGGTATGTTAAGTGTTTTAGTCTGGTCGGGTGTAGCGATGAATGAGTTGAGGTTTGTGTGATGAAAGTTTATTTTGATGTCTTTTGTGTTTGGGAAGTTGTAATTTGATGATTGTGTAGATGTATCGTATGGGAAATTAATTAATCAATCCGTGAAATTTTTGTAAAGGTTGGTATGTTATTAAAGTTTCTATTTTGTTTTAGTGGGGTTTGTGATTTTTTTTTTTGTTTTTCTGATTTTGGTATGGTTCGGGTCTTCTGAGGTGGTTTATTTCTGTGTGTGGATTATGGCTTTGGGTATGCGGCGTTTTTTAATTTAAATTGTCTGGGGTGTAGTGTGAATTTTCGTAGCGTTGTGTCTTTGCTGGGGCGGGTGGTGGGTGATTGGAGGGTTGTGGGTGGGAGTTTCTTTTCGTGGTGTGGTTTGGTTTAGTTTTGGGCTATGATTTTTTTGTTTATTTTTATATTGATAGTTTGTGTTTAGGGGTTATAGTGGGGTTTTTTTCGTGGGTTTGTTTGGGTGTATTCTTTGGTGGTAGTTGGTTTTTTGTGGTGTGATATGATAGTTTTCGCTTTTTATTTGTGTTATTAGTGGTGTTCGTCTAGGGAGGCATGAGGGTTTGACGTTGGTGACGGGACGACTGGGATGGACTACGGGAAGGGTGAGAAGATGAGGTGATGTTTAGTCATGTGTTGGAGGTTCGTTGGTACGTGTGTTTAATGATTTTGTTAGTTACATGTTGCTTTTTGTTTATGAGGTAGGGTGGGAAGTGGGGGGGTGGGTGGATGGTGTAGGGAAGGGGGTGGGGGTAGGGGCGCGGGTCTGGAATGGAGGGATGGGGTGGGGTAGAAAGAGGATAGTGGATGCATCGCACTAGTGGGGGAGGCAGGTGGGTGAGGGCGGTGGAGGAGTGAAGTGGGAGACGTGTGGGGTGAAGATTTGGTTTTGGTTTCTATGAGCACGCTGGGCGTCTGCTTAAGGGAGAGGTGAATGGAGACGATGAGGGGAGATAGATGGGGTCGGGGAGGGCGGCGGGATGAGGGGGGCGGGGACAGGGGGCGGGGGTGGAGGGGGGTGAGCATCAGAGGAGGTCGTGAGGAGGGGCAGGAGGGGGGGGGAGGGGGGGGGGTGGGGATGGGATAGTGGTGGTGAAAGGGGGAGGGAGCGAAGCGAATGAGCGTGGGGAGGGGGGCGGCTGGAGGCGGGTGGGAGGAGCGGCTTGAGGGGGGGCAATTGGTGTGGGGGTAGGGTGATGGGGGGGAGGGCGATGCTGACGGCGGGGGAGAGGACGGAGGGATTTGGGGCGGGGTAGAGGGGGAGGTGGGGGTGGGCGTAGGAGGGAGGAATGAGAGGGAGAGAAGGGGCGCCGATGGGGGGCGGGAGGCTCGGTGGGGGGGGGGAGGGAGCTCGGAGAGGTTGCGGAGGGGTTGATGGGGGAGGGGAGGGGGGGCGGAGGGGCGAGGGGGAGTGCGGCAGGGGGGGGGGATGATTAGTGTGTGTGGTGTTTTGGATTATAATTGATTTAAACGCTAATACGGTGGCTTGATAATATGAATAATGGTTATTAAGTTGTTTTTCTTAATTTTATTTTTCTTTTTTTTTTTTTTGTTCTTTTTCATACTTTTTTTTTTCATCTCTTTACATGTTTTCTTCTTTTCTATTTCTTGTATGCAATGTCTTACGTTTTCTATTTCTTCTTTTTTTTCTCTTTTGATCTCTTCTGAATTGTAGTTTTTTATATTTAAAAATTTTTTCGATAGAAATGAAGACATATTTTGGATTATTTCAATATATTTAAATTTATATTTTTTTCTATCTTTTTTTTTTTTTTTTTCTCTTTTCTTCTTCCTTCATTTCTTTCTTTTTGTCTTTTTTATTCTATTTTGATCTTATCTTTTTTTATTCCATTATCTGGTTTAGTTTATTTTTTCCTTCTCTTTTCTATTTATTAATTCATTCTTTATCTTCCTCTTTTATCTTTTACTTTCTTTTTAATATTATTTTTTTTTTACATTTTCTATTTTTTTTTTTTAGTTGAAAGATTTGAGAAAATATAGCTATAGATAATATAAGGTGAGAATGATAATATAATATTTGGATATTCAGGTTGGTTGTTAAATTAATATATTAGTGAAAGTTTGCTATAGAAGGTATATATAGGGAGATATATTTATAGATACTTTATTTTTTTTTTTTTTTTCGTGTTTGCTTGTTTCATATATTCTGCGTTATTTCTTATTCTCTTGTTGTTTTTTTTTCTTTTTGCTTTTGTTCTTTATTCAAATGGAGCAAAATAATAATATTAATTTTTTCTGTTTTTTTCTCTATCTGCTTATTTCTTCATTTTTTTCTTCTTTTCTTATCTTTCTTTCTTTTTTTTTTTTTTTTTTCTCTTTTACATTCTTTTTTTGTCGTTTTTCTATTTTGTTCTTTTTTTTTTCTTGTTTTTTTTTAATTTTTCTCTTCCTTCTTTTTTTTCACTAATATTTCTTCTTTTTTTTTTTTCTTTTTCTCTTTTCTATTTTTGTTTTGTTTTTTTTTTCACTTCTTTTCATTTTCTCTTTTCTGTTTTTTTTTTTTTTTCTCTATTTCATTTCTTTTTCATGATATTCTGTTTCTTTTATTTTTTTCTTTTTTTTTTTTTTTTTCTTCTTTTTTTTCTTTCCTCTCTTTTTTTTTTTTTTTTTGTCTTGTTTTTCTTCTCTGTTTTGTTTATATCTTTATAGTTTGTCTATTGGTCTGTCATCTTAGTTTATTGTTTGTTAGATCGGCGATGTGTTATTAATATATTTTACGGAAGTATGCCATGAAGAAGTAGATTAAGGTAATATGCAGATATTTGCCTGCTATTTTACTGAAACAAATGTTTAAAAAATATAAAATTGAGAGGGACTTAAAATCATTAAAAAGAGAGATATAAGATGATACAAAATTTGAAATTTTAATATCAATAATTTACAAAATATTAACTTAAAGAAATTAAAATGTAATTTAAAAAAATATAATACTTTGATAATATTAAAATAAGATATGAACATAGAAAATATGGATATAAAAAGATAAATAAAGTGCATATATATAAAGTTATATAAAAAATAAATAATAAAACTAAATGTAGGGATTTAATAATAAATCTATGCGGTAAATAAAAAAAAAAATATTAAAAAAATGAAAAGTAAATTGATAATTTATAAGTATTGTTGATCAAATCACATAGATGTAAATGTAAATTTAATTCTTTTGTTTCTTTCATTTCTCTGGTAAGCTTCTTCTGTTCATTTTCTTTTTTTCTTTTTTTTTGTTTGCACTTGTTCTTTTTTCATATTCATCATTCTTTCTTTAGTTGTTTCTATCTTTTGTTCTTCATTTTGTTTTTCTCTCTTTATTGCATTTTTTGAACTATCAAAAAGGAATATGAAAAATATCATTAGTATATTTTAAATATAGGAATATAATATTTTTCATTGTCTCTTTTTCTTTTCTTTTTCAATTCATTTTTTTGTTCTTCATTCATCATCTCGACTTTTTTCATTATTTCTTTTTTTTTTATTTCTATTCTTTTCTTTCTCTCTTTCTTTTTTTTTTTTTTTTTTCTTTAACTCTTTTCTCCGTTTCTTTTTCTTTCTTTTTTATTTTCATTTTGTTTTTTGTTTATTTTCATCTGTTTCTTTTTATTCTTTTTTGTTTGTTTGTCTCATAATTTCATTTTTTTTTCATTTATCTTTTTTCTCTTTTGTGTTTTTTTCATTTTTCTTTTTTCTTTTACTTTTCTCTCTTTCGTGTTTAGTAAATGATACTAAATTGGTGATTATTAGCAATATAACTTGATAATATGTATAGGGACAAAGGAAATTAATATAATAGTAAGAAGAAGGTTAA
>CM059997.1:42245600-42255600 GCA_030463065.1 Aphidoletes aphidimyza
TATTTGTATGTCATTTAGATGATTGTTTTCGACTTTTTTTTATGATTTCTTCAATTGAGGATTTATTATTATATGTAGTACTAGTACTTTGGAATTTTCAATTTATTAGGTATTTTATCTTACTTAGTCAGTGATGAAGAGAATATTTTATGCGATATTATTGTGATCGAGAATAAACATTTTTTTGGTGATTCGCTTTTTTTCTTGTGTATATATGAATGAACACGATCAATTAATGTATATGAATTTAATAATATTTTATTGTTTTATAAGATATGAAAAATGTTTTTTTTTACGTGGATCTGAAATTTATAGTGTGACTGTTTTAAGTATATTTTGAGGTATTATCGGAGTATTGTGCTATCTGTAAAATTTGAAATGCGAGTGTAATGTGAATAATATAAATAGGTACGATGAAATGAGAGTAAGAGTTTGAAAGGATTAAATTTTTAATTATATATATATTTAAAAATGGCATAAAAGGTGGAAAATAAAATTATTTGGACATATTTCATGTTAATTTATGTTTAGTACGTATTATTGTAGAGTTTATTTGTGTTGATGGAAATAGTTTATATTTGTAATTAGCTCCGCATTGTTTTGATATTTCAAAGTAGTTACGATGTGTATAGTTATAAGGTTGTTGTAAAAATGGGCGAATATTTTTGATATAGAGGTTTTGGATTTATTCTGATTAGGGGGTTTTATTAAGGTCTTTGGGTCTTTTTTGTAAGTGTAGGGGTTTTTTTTGATGTTGGGGATTATCTAGGTTTGCGATAAGGATGAATGTTTTGTGTTGTTTTCTGTTATATGTTAGCTAATTTGTGTGTTGTATGTATGATGTGGTGTATTAGGTTGTGTATGTGTATTATTTGATTGTTATAATGAGGTTTGTGAATAGCCTAGTAATATCTTATGTCTTATAAATAAAATAATGAATTGTGTTGTTATTGCGGGTCTCGACTTTTCTTGTTGTTGATTTTTTAGCTGTTTTTTGTGTTTTGTATATATATCGTATTTTTATGTTAGCTGAGTGTAATGGATAATGAAGTGATCTTATTTTTGTTTTTTTAATATAGTAATGATTACAAGTAGTAGATGTTAGACTGTTTATAGCTGAGTTATGATGTGAACTTTTAGTGGATGGTATGAATGTGATTACTTTTGTTTTTTGGGTAATAAAAGGACATTTATTAATGATATTATATTAACAAAATAGTTATAATATGAATTAAGGATATATTTTAGATATACAATGGTGGAATATAAGGGTTAAATATAAATAAATAAAAATATTATTAAAGTGTTATTAAATAATTTTTAATGTTTTTTAACTATGCAAAATTTACAAATATTACAGTATAAGGTTCTACATATTTTGTATCGTGTAATTAAAATCAAAGTGTGTGAATTTGCGACAAATGGAAGTTGAGGAAAGGATTGTTTAAATTATAGTATTATCTTTTTTTTCTTTTTTATATATATTAGTTTATAAATGTATGGGCATCGAGGATAAGAAATAATTACGTAGAGATTAATTTTTATCAAATTTGTCTTTAAGATTATGTTATTAGGGGTAGATGTAAATTGTATGTGTATAGATGCAATAGTAATTTTGTGTATTAGATTCATAATTAATTGTTTTGTTATAGAATCGCTTAGGGATAGTAATTTATAAGTCTTATGGATTATATTGTTTAAGGAGATTCAAGTGGGGTTTATGGTGCGGTTTTGTAATGGAGCATTTTTTAGTATGGTGTATTATTTATCTGTTTGGGTTTTTATAGGTTCTCGTTTCATGTATAAGATTACTTGAATGTTGTGGAAACTAGTTTTTGAAATTAATTAAGTTAAAGTTTTATTAGATCGTCGGAAAGAAGATATAATTATCTTGTTGACAATATTAATATGTTATTTTATTTGGTTATTTAAAGGCAGGAATAAGAATCTTTGTGTGGTCTTAAATTATGTTATATATGAATTTAAATGTAGCCATGTATTATTAGAGAATAATAGAATTTCATCTTTTTTATTTTCCATCTTTCATTTTTTCTTTTTTATTTTTTTGCTCTTTTTTTTTTTGTTCTTTCTTTCTTTTTTTCTTCTTTTTGTTTTCATTTTTACTTTTTTTGTTTTTTTCAAGTTTTTTCTTGTTTTATTCACTTTTTTTATTTTTTATCTTTTTTTTGTTGTTTTATTTTCTCGTCTTCATCTTTTCAAACATCATATAAAAATTTATAAAAAATTAAGAGAAGAAAAAATTAAAATATAAAAAAAAGATTAAAGAAAAATAATGATTGTGAAATTAATTTACGAAAAACTATATAGAAATCTTCTTTTTTATTTTTTTTTTTTCTTCTCTATAAAGAATTTGAAAAATGTTAAATATATAATATGAATAATCTCATTTTTTCGTTTCTTTCTTCTATTATGTTAATTCGAAATAAATAGATAAAAAATATGAAAGTTATTAGAAATTTTAAATGTCCAGTTTTCATCTCTTTTTTTTCTTCATAAATAAAATAAAGGAAAAAAATAATAATATATATTAAACATTCCTTTCTTTTACTCTTTCATTTTTTTTCATTCTTGTCTTTTAGTGTTTTGTCCTTTTCATCTCTTTAATTCATCTTTTTCTTTTTTTTTTTTTTTTTTCTATTTTTTTCTTCATTTATCTTTTTTTTGGTTTTGTAGGTAATGAAATAGAAAGATAAAAGTAATATTTAATAATAAAAAACGATAATTAATAATTTGTTTTGTGTTTAATGAATTTATAAATAATGACGTTAATGAATAAAGAAAAATTATAAAATTTAAAAAAAAATAATTTAAAGAATAAGTAATATATTAATATATAAAAGTTAATATAAAAAATGTAAGAAATAAAATTTGTAAAAAAAAATATATTTTTTATAAAACAGTAGCAATTAAATTAAATATAAATAATATATAGAAAAATAGTAAATTTTATAGTTGGAGATATATTAAAAAATTTCATTATAAGTGAAACTAATAATAAAAAAATATAAAATTTATAATAAAAAGGGTAAATAGATATCGATAAATTTAAAAATAATAAAAAATGAAAATATAAAAAATAAAAATTTCTTCATTTTTTTTTTTTTTTTTTTTTTTTTTAAACTCTTTTTTTGTTTTCTTATTCTTTTTTCTTTTTTTTAATCTACTTTTTATCTTTTGCGTATTTTTTTCTTTCTCCATTTTTCTTATTTCATATGTTCATATTAGTATTTTACTCTTTTTCTTTATCATCATTTCTTTTTTATTCATTTTCTATATCTCTTTTTCACTTTTTTTCTTCTTTTTTAAAGTCGATTTCATTCAATATATTTTCTTCTATTCTTCTTTTACTCCGTTTATTTTTCTTTTTGTCCTATCTTGTATCTTTTTCTTTTACTATTATTTTATTTTTTCTTTTTTTTTTTCATTTTCTTGTTCTTTAATTTTTTCTCTTCAATTCACTTTTATTTTGATTCTATTCTCTCTTTATTTTTTCATTTTTTTATTTTCTGTTTCTTTTTTTTACTTATCTATCTTATTCTTCTACATCTTTTTGTCACTTCTTTGTATATTCTCTTCTCTTTGCTTTTTCTCTTTATTTTTATTTCAATTTTTCAAATTTTTTCTATTTGTTCTTTTATCTACTATGTTTTATCCATTTCATTTCTTCTTATCTCTTCTTTCTTTATTTACAGTTTGTTCTCTCTTTGTTCTTTTTTCAACCTTCAATTTTGCTTATGAGTTCTTTCTCTTTTATTACTGCTATTTTATTTGTGATTTTCTTGTATTTTTTTCATTTTGTTTTTTATTCATATCATTTTTTATTTTAGTCTCGTTTGATACTTTCTTTATCTTTACTTCTTGTATTTTTATTCTCTTTTTTTTTACTATCTTCTCTTTACCTGTTTATCTCTGTTTATCATAAATTAGAAAAAAATTGCAATAAATCTTATTTGAGAAATATTATATTATTTATATTAGAATATATTTTAGATTATAGAGATATGAAATGTTTAAGTTGTGCAGGACTTTATTTATTATAAGAGTTTTTTTATTTTGGCGTGATTGTGGGATGGGGGGTTGTTGGGTTTTTTGTCTATGGGGCATTGTGGTTTTGTTGGGATATTGTTTGGGAGCTTTTTATGTGCTATGTTAACTTTATAATGTCTTGATTGGGATGGTGCGAGATGGGGAGGCGGGGGGTGGATGGCTTGGATTGATGGGATATGTGGGGGTATGGAGCGAGTCGGGAGTGATGGGGTGTGTTTGGTTGAAAATTTATTAGGTATATGTTGTGTGAGGTTAAGTTTATTTGTTGGGGAGGCGGATAGATGCAGAGAATTGTGGATGGTGGGCCTGATGCCGAGTATCGAGATGGGGCGCGTTGGAGGAGCGGGGTGAGAAGTGGGAGACGGGTGTTATTTTTTTATTTCTTTTTGTTATTTTGAGATTTCTTGGTACGAATAGTTTATTTTTTGGCTTGTGTGTCGGAGGTTATGTGTGGTGGCGGGGTGGGGTTGTTTCAGAAGAAGATTTGAATTTTGCTAATAAAATGTCAAATTATAAGTTTAAATATAAAATAATATTTAATGAAAATCACTTTTATTTTTTCTTTTCTGTTTTTTTTCTTTTTTGTTGTTTTTTATTTTTCATTCTCTTTCTTTTTTTCATTTTCTTATTTATTTTTCTTTTTTTCATTTTACTCTCTTTTCTTTTTTTTTTTTTTTTTTCTTTTTGTTTTTTTTTTTTCTTTTTTTCTTCCTTTCTTTTTTATTTTTCTCTTTTTGTATTTATTTCTTTATCTCATTTCGTGTTCTTTTCTTCAATTTTATTTTGTCTGTTGTTCTTGTCATTTTTTCTTTTTACTTTCCTTTTTTTTCATTCACTTTCATTTTAATTTCTCCTTCTTTCTTTTATATCTTTTTATTTGTTCATTCTAATTTTTTTTCTTTTTCTCTTTTTCTTTTTTCATTTCTCGTTTTTTCAGTTTTTTCATTTTCTCTTTTTCTCTCTCTCATCTCTTGTTTTTTTCTTTTCTTTCCTTTGTCTCTCTTAATTATTGTTTTTTTTTTCTATTAATTTTTCTACTATCTCTCTCATTTGGTATAAAAGATTATGAGTTTATAGATGTGTGTGAGTTATATAAAAATATAATAATTAAACGAAATGTATAAATGTTTATATTGAGAATAATTTTTAGTGATGTTGATTAATATATACGTTTTGCATATTATGATATGTTTATTTCTGGAGATATGTATGTTTTGTGTTTGGTGTAATTTTTTGTTAATGTCTTTGTGGTTTAGTATTGTTTTCGAGTTGGGTTGTTCGCGTTTGGTTTTTGGTTATGTTTTTTGGTGGTAGTTAGTTTGTAGGTGTGTATTAGTGTGTTGGGCTTTTTCCTTTTTAATTGCGTTTGTAGGTCTTGGTTATCGTTCTTTTTTAGTGTCTTGGGTTTGTTGCTGTTGGTTTGGTTGTTTCGTTGTGTGTTGGTTTTTGGAGATTTATTTGGGCGGGGTGGGGGGCGGGGGGATGTGGTGGGGAGGGGGGCTGGATGGGAGCGGAGGGGAGGATGGTTGGCGGTGGCTGGGATGGGGGCATGAATGATGGAAGGGGGGGGGGTGGGGGATGGATGGGGGGGGGGGAGGGAGGGGTGGAGGGTAGGGGTGGAGGGGGGGGGAGGCGATGGTGGGACTATGGGGGTGGAGCTTGTGCATGATAGGGGGAGATGCGGGGAGGAGGGGGTAGAGGGGAGGGGAGGGTGTGGGAGAGGGCGGGGGTGGGTGGGAGCGGGGTGGCAGGGTAGGGGGGGAGAGAGATTGGATAGGCGATTAGGCGGTGGCGGCGGCGATGAGAGGGGGATTGTGGGGTTATGTTTTTGTGTTGTATGGGTTAAGGTTGGGTTGGATAGAGGTATTATTCAGCTTGGTTATATTGGTTTGTGTACTTTGACTTTTTGGGGGTTTGGTGGTTAGTTTATGTGGGTTGGATCGTGGTTTTGAGGTATTGTTTCTGTGTGTTGATTTGTTGTTTTAGTTGTGTTTAATGCGAATTTTTTAGATGTTTTTGTTTTGGTTTTTATGTGGATCGAGTTATTTTATGGTGTTATTAGGGATTTGTATTTGTTTTTTTTATATAATGCTAGGGAGTTGTTGGTGATTTTTCTTTTGCCGGGTGGCTGTCGGGGGGGCGTGGTGTGGGGTGCACAGGGAGGCGGGATATGATGCGAATACAGCGAGGGTTGATGGACTGGGGGGGAGGGCGCGGTGAGAGGGGGGGTGGGAGCCGGAAGAGGGTGGGAGCGGAGCGAAGGGTGGGGGGGGGGAAGGGAACAAGAAAATTGGGGCAGGGGGGAGGGGGGGGGGGGGCGCTGGGGGAGGGAGGGCGCTGGCGGGACGCATTAGTGATGGAGGGTGGCGGAGGGGCGGGGGGTGGGAGCGTTGAGGACGATGATGAATGAGAGGATGGGGGGGGACGGGGGGGGGGCGGGAGGGGAGGAGGAAGGAGGGGGGCGGACTCTGATGGGAGGGATGCGTTTGTGTATTAATTTGACTTCTTAAAGTAGGATGATATGTGTTTTGTATTTTGTGTTTTTTTTTTATTTTAGGGTTTTTGGGGTTTTAATTATGTAGTAAGTAGCTGGGTGATGTTAGTGGCGTTTTAGTGTGTCTATGGGTTACTAGCTCTCGAGTTTTTTTCTTTTGGTGCGATTTGTAGGATTTGGCTCAGGTTTCATTGATGGGTCTATGGTTGCTTTCAGGTCCGGCAGAGGTGCTTGGCGGTTGGGCGGTAGTATTGGCTGATGTTGTGCGTTAGAGGGTAGAGGGGGGGGTGTGGGGGGGGATGAGGGGGGCAGGAGCGATGAGATGGAGCGGATGATATTGTGTTAGTAGATTATGTATATGTTTGTTTTTAGTTGTATTATGGTTATATGTTTTGGGAGGTAGTTTTACAAATTGTATGTGTACAAGTAGGGTTGTTTTTACTTGATTTTAGTTTAATTGTTGGTGAGGTTGTATATGTATTCATGTGTTTTGTAACCATATTTGGTGTTTTATGAATATTATGAATTTTACTCTTTTTGATTATGTTATTGTTAATTTTTGAGTTTATTTGTATTTTTTTTTATTATATTAAAATTATTGGTAAATTTAGTGATAAATAGGTTGTATTGAGTTGTTCTTTTTATTTTTGTTGTTGTTATTTGTTGTGATTTGGTCGGGGTGTGTGGTTTTTTGGGTGGTAGTATTTTTGTGGTGGTTAGGGCTGAGGATTATTTCATATTGTACGTGTAATGTTGTAGTTGGAATGAGTGTTTAGTAATATTTATTTAAAGTATAAAATTGTTGAGATGTTGTGTTTTGGTTGGATTGTGGTTTTTGCTTGGTTATGGTGTGTTTTTGGTTTTTTTACTTGGGGGCGGAGGGATGGGGATGGAATGGGGAGAGAGGAGGGTGGGGGACATGCATGGGCGGGCGGGGGGGGGGGGGGATGCGGATGGGGGGGTGGTGGGGATATGGGGCGGGCGGGGGAGCAGGGAGGTGGAGGGGAGAGAGGTGTGAGGGGGGCATGGGGGGATGGGGGATTCGGAGCGGGGGGCGAATTAGAGGGAGGTGGGGGGGAGCGCGGCCATGGGGATTGAGGTTGTGTTTGTTGGTAGTGAGTGTGTGTATTATAGATGGGTGTACCAAGTTAAGTGGTCTGGTTTTGTTTGGAATGAGCTTTAGTTTAGTTTGTCTTCTATATTTAATAAATTTTGAGTATATCTATTGTATAAATTTATTGAAAAAGTAGATAAATGGTGATTCAAAAGTTGAGAAATGGTAACGTTGTGTATAAGGTGGAAGTTCTAAGTTTGATGGGTGTTTAGGGTAGTGTATATTGAGGCTCTATATTATTTGCATCGCTTGTACGGGAGTGGTTGTGGAACGTCTGCATTTTGTTGGTGTGATGCTGTTGAGCTGGGGGGGAGTTTTGGGCTCGATGCGGAGGGTGATGTGTGGGCGGCTGGGGCGTGCTTTTTGACGTGAGGGTTGGGATGGGGTTGCGCTGGTGCTTGGGGGGTGGTGGGTGGTTGAGGGGGGGGCGGCGGCCAGGCCAGTGTGGCGGGCGCGGGCTTGTGTTGTGTGTGTGTATATTATCGTGCTTCTTTGTGAATCAATGTTTTTTGTGTTTCGTATTTTTAACTTTTAAGTAACGTCTATGGAGGGGGGGAGTAGGTCGGATAGTAGGTGGGGGATAGATGGCGGTGTGGAAGGGACGCGGGGAGGCGGTGGGGTGCGGTGGGGGGCTGGGGGGAGGAGGGAGGACTGCTTGACGAGGGGGGGGTCGAGGGGGTGAGGTGGGTGTGAGGTGGGGCGGAGAGGCGACGGGGCATTGGCGCGAGGGGGATGTGGACGAGTGGGTGAAGGGGGGGGGATGGGGGGGGGGAGCGCGAGGGGGGGTGGGGTGTGGGGGGGAGTGCGGGGGGTTTGTTGGGAGAGCGGAGAGTGATGGGGGCGGATGGGAAGATTGTGGGAGGGAGGAAGGGGTGGGGGCGGGAGCGGGGTGGGGGGGGGTAGAGGATGGAGGAGGATGCTGTTGTTCTGTTGGAATTGTTTTATATGGTATATATATGGAATGAATGAGTTATGTTAGGGTTATGTTCGTGTGTATAAGCTAGTTAATAGTTGTGTTAATGTGAAAGGGTAATGATTTATTGGAAGGTGTCGCTGGATTTTATATTGTTCGGATGTTGAGTTGTGGTTTGGGATGATAGGTGATTGGGTTTGTATGATAGGGGTGGTGTATTATTGATTAATGAAGGTTTTTTCTTGTGTTCGTGTTTGTGTTTTAGTTTGGTTTTGGTTGTCGGGTATTGGTGGATTCTTTACGTGGGGTGGGTTGGTGTTGTCTATTTAGTTTTGTGTTTATGTTACACATATCTCGGGGAGTTGTTTTGTTTTTGGTGAGTGGGATTTATTGTTGTGTGAGTCTCGTGTCGGGGTTTTGGTGGGTTAGTCTGGGTGTTTATCTGGGGTGTTTGACTGTCTGTTTTGTATAGATGTGTGATCATTTTTATCTGTTATGTTGGAGGTTGGAGTGTTACGTTCGATTAGTGTATATTTGGGTGTAGTGTTCGGGGTAGGGGTGTATTCGTGTGTTTTGTATGTGTTGTAGATTGGGCTGACATGCGATATAATATTATAAGTGATGGTGTAGGGGGGGGTTGAGTTGGGTGGGGGTAGGGTTGGATTGTGGTTTTGCTTGTTGCGTGGTTAATTTTATTGGTTGTTATGTGGCTACTATTTATATTAATGTCGTTTATAATATAAAATTGATGATTTAAAATAATTGTAGGGTATTATCTTGTTGAAAGTATTTTTAACTTGACGTAATTAATAAGAATAAAGATTTGATGTGACTGGATTTTATAAAGGACTTATCATAAAGGATATTATATTTTAAATAAATTGAATGTATAATTTTCGTTTCTACATTATCATTGTTATTATGGTTCAGAGGATGAAAAATATTTGTGTTTAGAATAATTTTGTATTTAATATTTATTATAGTTAGAATTTCTAAATGTCTTCTTTATTGTTTTTTCATACTTGTGCTTTTTTTCTTTGTTTTCTCTTCTTTGTTTATTCGGTTAGTTCTCTCTTTTTTATCTTTTCATGTCACTTTTTTCATTGTTTTTCTTCATCTTTTTATTTTCTTTTTTAATCTTTCTCTTTTTATCATTTTTTCTTTTCTTTGTTCTTTTTGTTCTTGTTTCTTCTTTCTTTCATTTTTTTTTTTATAGGGTTATTAAATAAGTATTAGTATATTTCAATAGAAATGTTTGAGTTTTCTTGGACATGTGAAATAATTTTTAAGTTAGAAGGTTTATTGGTTATTAATTGGTGGTTTAAAAAAGAGTTGTTGTATTATATAAGAAAAATATAAAAAAATTTATAATGGAATAAATAAATGTAAGATTGAAGTGATATTTAGTATT